>JXCR01147377.1:0-19332 GCA_002079205.1 Phalaenopsis hybrid cultivar
AAATATGCATCACTGAAAAAATTTCAATGGAAATACATCGTACAAATCAATTTCATTATCTTAGGTTCTTTTCATAACAAGATATGCCAATGAACTCACAAAATTCATTAATAAGGTCAATATAATATTAAATTGAGTGTCTAGTCTGGCTTTTTATGTGATGATTGATTTCCTTTCCGAAGAAAAACAGCATTATCAGATCATGGGTTTAATGTGTAGACATGCATGTTTGAATAACCAAAGTAAGACAGGCTGCTCCCTCTTTTATCTACGCTCATCCATCATGACCAAACTAATTCTAGTCCACAGTCTTAGAAGTGTGTTGATCTTTTTCCTCTCCATTTCAGGTGCCAGAGCTGAACTCAAGCAAAAGTCATTTTACACTTTTATCTTGCACTCACTAAGGCATGCAATTTTAATTTCTAAGTTCAAAACTATTTGAATAAAATGTGGTTTCATTCCTTGCCATCTATATATTTCAAAACTCATTACAAATTCTTTTTCTTTAATTAGTGTTAAAATCAGTGCCCTTTCAAAACTTATTACAGACCTTGAACAATCAGTGCAGCTAAAATCACCTACATGCAACTTTCCTACATACTTAATAGCAGGTAACATAACATAATGTTAAGATTAATTTTTAAAATAATTGGTAAAACTAAATAAATAGAAGCAGCCATATTTCACAATACTTCAACAAAATTTAAATGGGGCCGTGCAAACATCATGGTAGTCATTTTATACAATGAGTAAAGCTAGACATATACCAAAAAATTCTTCACCTGCTTGGAATGACCTCAAAGCCAACAATACGTCCTTCATCAGCATCTAAATCTTTATGGTACATGACTTTAAAGTTCAAGTGGTTATTGATATAATATTTCTTATCTTTACTCTGAAGAATAAAAAATGCATTTAATATATTATACGAGAATAAACATACCATAGAGCTAGAAACAGCATATTTTATATTTTTCCTAGCCTACCTTTATACCCACACGGAAACCATGCTCATAAGTGAGATCATGATTTCCATCTTTCCTTTGCCTAGGAACTGCAGCAGGAAGATTATCCAAGATCCTACAAAATGCAATCAAGTGGAATACATTTAACAAAATTAAAAAACTAAAGCAATTAGTGGTGTAATTTAAGAACAACACTGAGAGCAACAATGAGAATATGAATTTACATATTAACTCGATATTCGTCATCAATCTTTTCTTTGAATCTCTTTGCAGCCTTTTGGCTAAGCTTTACACGACATGCAACTTTGCAAGTCTCATCCATCCTCATTTTAAACTGACACATTTGATAAATGACAAACAAATGTTAATATGTATTGTAAGGTAGTTTTCATTATTACCTTTTATAGTGACTCTAAAAGTTCCCTTGCCATAGTTCTAAAACATAGCCTCGCAGGAAATGTTAAAAATACTCACTAAATAAACAGAATTCTCAATGCGATCCCCACGAAGAACCTCCCCGAGATTCTCTGCACTATTCCTGATCTTGGAGGGTTTACAATAATCTAAGAAATAGTAGACATATGGAAGTTGTGTCTTCGTAGATGAAAGCTTATTTACTTTTACTTGTAATTCATCACCCTGTGTTTGCAAAACAAAAATTAATTGTTCAGTAAAGAATGATTCATCACTACTACATTTTTAAAATATAGTTCATAAACCAAAATTATAAACAAGAATATTATGCATGCAGTACAAGAAATGAAGTATGAATAATAATATCACATAACAACTATGATAGAATGTCGCAGTAGCATAAACGCATTTTCAGATTGCAAAATAGAGAAGTCAGAAGCATTCGCATTAAATCATATAACACAATGAACATTTTAAGGTTTCCGCGGAATTAATATTTTAACCACATAACATAATGATAAAACAATACAAATGATCAGATTAAAACACTTTAGAAAATGACATAAAAATTCAATTTAGGGCAAACATTAACGCAGAAGAGAAACTATTGTTAGCCATTAGCTTTCATGTTTGTGGCCTGGCACATGGAATTAAACTCCCTTCAAATGCAATTCCCAAAACCAGACCTTGAATTATGTTAATATTGCAATTCAATACTATCGACGGTTCTTAAAGAATTTAAGCACACCAATAACACTAAGAAAACAAAATTCATTGACAAAGCATCCAAACAAACATAATTAAATTATATTATTGTTGTACAAACAAACCATATAAAGAGTTTTCATCCATATCCCCGCAAATTTACTTCACAATATGGCATGCACTATCATTAAAAAGTTTACTAATTTCTCACTGCTAAACTTGATAGCTCCAACCTAAAGACAGTCTATAACTCTGGCAATTTTCAACCAGCTATTGTAAACGACAACTCTAAAATAAACAATCAGCTGTTACTTAATCAAACATTAATTGGGCAAATTGGATGTTCAGGCCCCACTGAGACAACAATCTACCGGTTGCCAAATAAAAAAAGAATCCAGTTCCAAGAACTTTTGAGGGGTTCATAGCAAATTCAACAGCAGAAAATTCATCAAGAAAATAATAAAATTAAATTAGTAATTTCTTGAAACAAACATAGCACGATTGCAATAACAGCAATAAAATTTTGATTAAAATACCATCCATTTCAGAATGGCAAAAATACACAACGCAGCACATCAAAACAAAAAAAAAAAAAACCACAGAGTCTACCCATCACATGTCTAGATTCAAGAGAATAACTAAATGAGATTCCAGATCTCCTAACGGAAACCAAGCGACTGCGAAAACCTAACAGATCAGGACAAAATGACATTACGTTCTGAAAATCGCGAGGCGAGACTCCGGGAAGGTAGAAGGCCAGCGATGACTCGCATAGAAGTAGTAGAAGAATAAATGAGATTGAAACGGTATTAGCCGCGATTCTCTTGTGGAACTCCATTCCCCGCAAGGGAGAGAGAGCAAGCGGGAAGTGCAGGAAACTGTGAAGGATGGTAAGTTCGATAGATAATGTCAAGTTGTTGTGACGATTTTTAAATTTAATTAAGAATAGAAAAGATGGAAAAATATTTCCACTTCGGCCGCCGAGCAGATCGCAACCATCTGGCTTCTCTTTCCGGGAGACCAGCCTAAGTGATAGAATGCTGGGTAACGAGAAAGAGGGGGAGAGATAGAGATAAGAGGGAACAACAGCTAAAATGAACAGTTAATTTGTACGAGTTTTATTAATAAAATGAACTCTTTATGTGTTTATATATTTATATACTATAATCTGATATGATAGATGTATTTTAATCTGTACATGGATATCACCAATGGGGAATGGGGCTAGCAGATGAAGTCGATCGGCTATCATTAGATCCGGCAGATAGGAGGTCGCTCGGTTGCATGGTCGGGTGGCAACAAGGTCGGGCGCCCACTCTCTGAAAGTTCCCATCAACCGCGCTGGAGTTGAAGGGTCTGTTTTTCCTTCCGGATCTACCACAGTTGGAGGGCGGCGTGCTCGACTGGACGGATCTAATCAGTTGCATTCTTGATGGGTGATTCATCTATTTCCAAGATGCAAGGAACTGCCCGGTTTAGCATAAAATCCTGGATCATCCTTGGTAGGCTTCGCGAGACCGCATCACTTCTTCCATTATCCGTGAGATGTCTTTGTGATTCATGCTAGCAACTTTTTTATGTACATGTGATGATGTGAAATTCCTCAATTTTCTTAATCCTTAACAGTGGCAACTGCAACAAGGAAAAGGAAATTCTTTTAAAGGTTATCAAGGAGCTTCATCTGGAAGTTTGACGATGATTAATTGATTCACCCAGTTGGGTTTGGTGGATCCAAAATATTCTGACCCCCGAGAGTTTATAACTTTATTCACAAGTTCCCAAGTGTCATCCGAAGATGATTCAGATGCTGAGAACGAGCCAGGTTCTTCCAGCCGCCTAAAGCTTAAGCTTTCTTTTGAACAATAAATTCATTATTATTTATCTTTTAGTTCTTAAAACTTTTTGTACAGCCAATGTTCTGTAAGAAAAACAATTTGGTAGTTGCATATTTCTCTTATAATGACATAAAGCATTTGGTTTTCTTTAGTGCCTTCTGATTTATACCTTGTACCTTTTTGGTTTGTACTTTTGTGGGGATCTTATCGCCGCTTCAACAAGCATTATCGCATGGAGTGTGTGCCAGAGTGATTCACGCCTTACTCTTCGTGGTACTCAAAGATATTAGGCAGGGAACTACCTATAGGTGTTTAATTAGTTGGGCAATCTTGGTGCTACGACCGACCACTTTCATATTTGACATCACTATGACCACCTTAATGTCGCAACTAACAGCATTTAGTTTTCTTCTGAGTCGAGCAATTTCAATTTGCTCTTAGTTGAGCGATCATGGCGTCACGGCTGGCCGTCTTCATTCCTCATGTCATACCCGATGTCCATGGAGCCACGATCTACCATTGTTCGATTAGCGCTCAATCGGGCGAGCGTGGCACCACAACTGGTCGTCTCTTTTCCTCGGGTTGNATTGTTCGATTAGCGCTCAATCGGGCGAGCGTGGCACCACAACTGGTCGTCTCTTTTCCTCGGGTTGGACCGGGCGAGCTTGGAGCCAAGACTAGTTATCTTTATTCCCTGAGTTAGACTGGGCGATCTTAGCGCCGCGGTCTACCAATCTTTGATTTATGCTCAGGCGGGCGAGTTTGGTGCCACGGTTTGATTGTGCTTAGTCGGGCAATCTTGGCATCATGACTGGCTGTCCCTATTCTCTGGTCAAACCAAGTGATCTTGGTGCCATGTTCTATCAATCTTTGATTTGCGCTATGCCGGGTGATCTTAGTATCACAACTAGCTGTCTTCACTCCTCGGTTCAAACCGAGTGATCTTGGCATCACAGTCTATCGGTCTACGATTTGTACTCAGTCAGTCGAGCTNGTCAAACCAAGTGATCTTGGTGCCATGTTCTATCAATCTTTGATTTGCGCTATGTCGGGTGATCTTAGTATCACAACTAGCTGTCTTCATTCCTCGGTTCAAACCGAGTGATCTTGGCATCACAGTCTATCGGTCTACGATTTGTACTCAGTCAGTCGAGCTTTGTGCCACGACTTAGTCTCTATTCCCCAGGTTGAACCAGGTGATCATGGAGCTATGGTCTACCAGTCTTCAATTTGCGCTCAGCCGGGTGATCTTGGTGCCACAGTCTACCAATCTTCAACTCATGCTTAACTAATGATCTTAGAACCACGACTGATCGTCTTCATTTCCTGGGTTGGAACGAGCAATATGGGAGTCACAGTCTACCGGTCTTCGATTTGCGCTCAGTTGAAAGATCTTGGCATCACACCTGACTGTCTTCATTACCTAGTTTGGATAAGGCAATCTTGGCGCAACAGTTTTCCAACCTTCAATTTGCGCTAAGTCGAGCAATTTTGGCGCCACTCCTTTGTGTCATAATTCTCCAAGTAAAATCTAATGAACTTNATATGGGAGTCACAGTCTACCGATCTTCGATTTGCGCTCAGTTGAAAGATCTTGGCGTCACACCTGACTGTCTTCATTCCCTAGTTTGGATAAGGCAATCTTGGCGCAACAGTTTTCCAACCTTCAATTTTGCGCTAAGTCGAGCAATTTTGGCGCCACTCCTTTGTGTCATAATTCTCCAAGTAAAATCTAATGAACTTGCTTCTATGATCTACCCGTCTTCAATTTGCACTCAGCTGGGCAAGTATGGTGTCGCGGCTGCTTGTCTCTATTTCTAAGATCAGATTTAGTGATCTTGGCGCCATGGTCTACCGGTCTTCAGTTTATGCTTAACCGGAGATCTTAGCGTCATGTCTGACTGTCTTAAGTCCTGGGATTGGACCGGGCAATCTTGGCTCCAAGGTCTACCGATCTTTGATTTACGCTCAGTCGGGTGAGCTTGACACCATGACAATTTTTTATATTCTTCGGGTAGGATCGATCTTGGAATTACAGTCTACCAATCTTTGATTTATGCTTAACTGGGCGATCTTGGCCCCATAATTGGATGGTTCTATTCCCCGAGATATCTTGGCTCCATAGTCTGTTGGTCTTCAACTCATGCTCAGTTAAGTGATATTGGCACCATGAGCGGTTGTCTTCATTCTCCGAGCCGCACTTGGTGATCTTGGTTTTACGGTCTACCGGTTTTTTATTTTCACTTAGTCAGATGATCTTGACCCCACAGTTGGTTGTCTATATTTTTGGGTCAGATAGTACAATCTTGGCACCATGGTCTATAAGTTGTCAATTTGTGCTCAGCTGGGCGATCTTGGTGTCATTATTTGTTGTATTTATTCCTCGGGTCAGACCTGGTGAGCTTGGCACCTCAGTTTGTTAGTTTTTGACTAGTGCCCAGTCAGGCAACTTTAGTGCCATGACTAGTTGTCTTCATTTCCCAGGTTGGACCAAGTGATCTTGGTGCCTAATGCACCATAGGTAAGCTAGNGATTTTAACTTAGTTAGATGATCTTGACCCCACAGTTTGTTGTCTATATTTTTGGGCCAGATAGTACAATCTTGGCACCATGGTCTATAAGTTGTCAATTTGTGCTCAGCTGGGCGATCTTGGTGTCATTATTTGTTGTCTTTATTCCTCGGGTCAGTCCTGGTGAGCTTGGCACCTCAGTTTGTTAGTTTTTGACTAGTGCCCAGTTAGGCAACTTTAGTGTCATGACTAGTTGTCTTCATTTCCCAGGTTGGACCAAGTGATCTTGGTGCCTAATGCACCA
The DNA here is from genome assembly GCA_002079205.1 of Phalaenopsis hybrid cultivar. Taxonomy (NCBI): domain Eukaryota; kingdom Viridiplantae; phylum Streptophyta; class Magnoliopsida; order Asparagales; family Orchidaceae; genus Phalaenopsis; species Phalaenopsis hybrid cultivar. The sequence continues at coordinate 6,734 of JXCR01147377.1, forward strand.
TAGGTAAGCTAGCTATACAACGTAAGTGCACATATCAAGTAGTAATGCGATTAAAGAATATCACATATTGATATCACAGGGAAAGTGTAACACTTATTTCTACAAAAAAATATATAGTTTACTAGTTTAGCTAACATAGTCTGGTGTGATCACAAAGAGAGTTTTAAATACTAAGATTCTAGCAAAACAGAGCATTGAGAAGATAGTAGAAAGCAAAAACAACAGAAAGACTTTTATGAGTTCCTTCAAGATTTATGAAGTTCATGGCTCTATGATTCAAGGATCATGATGATCATGATTTTTCTATATGTTCTTCTACATGATTATTGTCAATAGAGGATATAATACTCATTATGTCTATGTATAGGTCAAAAGAAGCTTAGAATCTATGAAGTTGAAGTTTCCTTAATCCCCATGACATTTCGTACGACTTTTTCGATCCCTTGGAATGATTGCAGAATTCTGCCAGAAGATGTTTATCCTCTCGAAATTATATGGTTAACCCTTCATTTCCACTACACGACGGTTAGAAGCCTTAGTTTCATAAAATATTTTAACATCATATTTTGCCAGACTAATAGTAAATTAACTTTGGAGGTTAACCAACGATAAGGTCATGAAACTCAAAGAAAGTGCTTAACGGAAAAAAATTATGGAAAAATCAAGATAAACCACTACCTCCTACATTGTAGAGACAAAAGAATTTAGCCACGGATTACAGAGAAAATTATAGCGAGAAAACTATGTAGGAATAGATTGCAAGCAACAAATACATGAAATACTTACAAGACTTATTCTCTCCTTGATGAAAACAACTCTCTCTCTCATACAAAGCTCTAAAAACTCACAAAGCAAAGGAAAAATCCCTCTTTTAGGTTTCCAACAAAGGGGGAAGATAACCTTCAGGAGAGCACTCAAACTCTCAACAAATTCGCCTCTAACAATCTCTAAGCCTTCTTTGGTGCATAACACCTTTTAAGAAACCCTAAGAATTGATTTTATAGCAAGAATCACATCTTGGGCCATCAAAGTTCCTTCCTAAAATGCTTTCCCGCTTGTCTACATAGTCACACCCATAACTAGTGCAGTCGCACCATAAAACTGCATGTGCAGTGTGGTCACACTTGATTGCGGCATGGTTGCACTGCTAGTCTGACCAGAGTGGTGTGGTTACGCTCGATTACTACATGGTCACACCACAACCCTTCGATACATGGTGTGGTCACGCCAAAACCAGATGTGGTCATGCCACTTCAGAACACTTTTTGCTTAATATTCTTGTTCCAAATTGTTCATATTCAACAGTGTGACCTGCACAAAATCAACAGAAAACCATCCTCAAGCGCAAATCTGTGATAAGTAAATAAAAATAACATATAAAGTACAAAGTTCTGTAGGTAAAATCATCCAAAAAAGAAAATTAAAATTGCAACAGTATAATTCTCAATATATATATATATATATATATGTGTCGAAGGCACTCAACAAGGACAACAACAAACAGATATAGATCATCACTCATCACTACGGCCAAACACAATGAAGTAGCCCTTCCGGAGAAACGGTTTATGTAGAATCAACAAAGGCAACAACACACAAACACCCGATATAAGACACTCAAGAATGCAGTAGTCTCCTACTCCACTAGTACGACCACCTAGACCTACCTCGCTTGCTTGAAGGATGCAAGCACTCAACTGCAGGTCACTGCCCTTATAGCACACCCATTTTTTAGACATTTGACTCCACAACATGTCCACCCTTTTGAGTCACTGCCTCTAAGGTACACCCATCTGTCAAACCCCTGCCTCCTCACCATGCCCAACCTTTGAGTCTCGGCCTCCATGACACACCCACCTTTTAGACACTGTCTCCAAGGAGTACTCATCACTCATCATATGCTTGTATGCATTTGCATTTGCATGAGTGCATGAATAATGAGACATACTCATTAGGAGAGTGACCCCATATTGGTCGTGACGCCTTAACGACCATTGCTTACCGGGTTGGTCTCGGTGAGAAATGCGAGTTAAGTCATCAAGATTGACACGAGTATGACTGTGCTAAGTATCCAAGGAATCTAACTCGTGTCATCTTACATGTTATGGGCTCGCATTTAATGGCCCTTATTTTAAAATATAAAAAAAATATTTTTTTTTCTAATTATTACTCTTACCATAATTTTAAAATTATGCATGTAGCAAACTAGGTCATATATAAGACCAATTTTTTTAAAAATCCATCATGGGTGACACCTTTTAAATACCATGGATCTTTAGAACAGAGGAGGTGTGGAGACTCCGTCAAAATCATACATATCCAAAGACTTACCCTACACTTAGATGCTGGTTAGGACACTTATCATTAGATGGTGTGCTAGGTTAGGATTTAGGGTGTTAAGTAGTATTTTTTACGCCTCTAGCTATTGTTCTGTGTTGGTTTTCCTTGTGCTAGCCATGTGTCATTTTATTTTACTTTTTGGTGTGCTAGTGTGTTTGATGTGCATGGTAATGTATTAGGGCATTCTTCTGTAAGGAGCTGTGGCGATACATGCATACACACATGTACCATAAATGGGGAGCAAGTAATGAATTCTAACCATTTGCTTGTATGTGTTATCTAGCTCTCCCCATTATAAGACACAACCTATTACGCGTTGCATGACTTGTCGAGCTAGTGCTTGTTTTCATGCAGGTTGATTTTTTATTTTCTCCTTCAATGTATTCGATAGAGTCTTTAGGTCGAGCCTATTTAGAAAATAAGGTACGAGCACAAGTTTCAAAGTGGATGATGCATCAAACCACATGGTGAGGACCAAGAACGTCAGCTCGTGTCTCGTACACCTTAATTTTTCAATTCTATATTCTTGTATAGATCTAGGATTGGGCATGTATATATAGAGTCCAACCTCTTTTCTTGTTTTCCTAGGATATGTTGCAGATCCAGTTACATTTGGTCTTTTTTATATAAATTTTAAAGCAATTTTTTTATTAATGTCTGGATTGCTTTTATTATTTATTTCTATGAATCTGGGGAAAAAAATTAACTAGGCTCATTAAGAACCCTAAAATTATAATTTTTCTACTTAAAATTCCTAATAATAAAAGATTAAGATAACTAAAATTTTAGGACTAAAATATTCAGGACATTTAAAACCTTTATTTACTTTCCTGCATGACTTTCAGACTAATTTTAAAGTGGGTTGCATGCATGAACATATCCTCAGTGATGATTAATAGGGTCTTCATGCCTAGAATTGTGGTTGATAATTGCATCATACTTGCATGTCCCGATGAGAGGTCCCTGTGCTTCTCTAGCTCAACTGGCTCAACATACCTTTTATATAGGTCATTGTTTAGTGCGTCTAGCGTGTTAGAAGGTTCCACAACCAGATAGGGTGCAATTCCTTTTTATTGGGAGAGTTTCCAGCTTTGTACCCAAACCTCCATTTCTCCTACTTTTCCGAGGCATCCTTATCATTTTGACAGGTATAAGTCTCGCCTATGAAGCTCCAGCTGATACTCATATGATATAGTTTTATTCCTTTGACCATAGAGCTATCGAGGTCCCTATGGATGACACAATTCATGAATTGATGATCGAGTATCTCTAGTCGCGTTGGGTTGACTCCCTACACTATCAGATAGACTTAAGGTACTAGCAGCTTGAGATGATGGGCCTATAGTACCCCGTCTCGACTACCTCTACCTTTTAGGACTACTCATCCCTTTTATTGACCACTCATGTTAAGCTTTATCTGCTCCTTTGACTTCGTTGATATCGTTTTTACGACTCAAAGTCAATGAACTCTCATTTGTTTGGGATACAACGATTTGTCCTTTGCTCCCATGGCCCATAAATGCTTTAACACATAGAGATATCCTCATCAAAATAATCATGGTTATTTCATACTCTGTATGCCAATGAGCCGCTACCCATTCGGGATGTGAGAGACTCCCTCTTTGCCCAATGACTTAGCGAGAGATTTGAAACATCAGGACTTTCTCATATGAAGTAACCACCCTTTGATGAGCTATTTTCCCAGGTTCATGATAATATAAGCGAAACCCCTTTCATTGAGAGTATTTCTACTTATCCCTCATGCTGTAGTTGACTAAGTGAGATACGTCCCCTTGAGAGACTCTGGACCCCTGAACAAAAATGTCCTTTTTGGTTCTCTGGTTATAGGTGACTTATATATGGATTCTCTTTGCGGATGTCGTGTTTCAAGGTATTTTTGATCTGATCTTCTTTGAACATATACTCTCCACCCATCCCATGAGAAAAGCCTATATGTAAGCCTTCCGTCTATTTTCTTTTTATTTGCTTATCTATTTATTGTAGTATGTCCTTTCTATTTGATTCCTCTCATCTTCAAATTATTTATATGATTTGATTGTAAGATTTATTCAAATAAGAGAATCATACGACGATATCTAAATAGACAAGCTAGCGACTCTGAGTGCTAAAAGAACCAAGAAAACTAAAGGGACAAGATTTTTTGGGAAGGATTTCTACATGAAGGTTGAAACCCTAACTTTAAAGTAAACATAGATTCTACAAGAAGATTAATTAGGTGGACTAACCTAACTTTTGGGTAAAACACCCTCGGTGAAGATACCAATAGCTTTATATCGTCTCAGGTTCATCAACATCCTTGTAATAATAACCAACCAAATAGTTAGAAGTTTCCACTTAATAACATAACAATGGTGCGTGTAAACCTTCTTACAAATAGGTAGTCTGAGGTGTTTTTATTGATAACCATGGTTACTTGATTATATGGCACCTACACAATCTAAGGGGTTACATGCTTGTTTTATATCTCTTAGTACTACCAACTAGAGGTACCCAATAGTTTAACCTTAGATTATGAACTAGACTATCTAGATGACTTGTGAACTTGGGTTTCATTTCTAAGTTGGCTAACCTAGAGTTCATAGTTGATCCATCTAATGGTAGTTTTTGTTGTTTAAGTTGGTGAATTTTAAATTTTAGTTTGGGATTTTATATTTAATTCATGATTGATTCAGTACCTAGTTTGTCAATCAATAAGAAAATCATGATGTTCTATATTTAAAGTCCTAAATTTATTTTTCTTGTCTAAGTTAGCGTTCTCCATTGATTTTCCGCTGAGATTTGATTGTTGATGTACTATTCTATATTTCTTATATATCTCATTTAATTTTTCCATACTTATATTTNTGAGCTAATGCTTGTTTTCATGCAGGTTGATTTTTTATTTTCTCCTTCAATGCATTCGATAGAGTCTTTAGGTCGAGCCTATTTAGAAAATAAGGTACGAGCACAAGTTTCAAAGTGGATGATGCNCGAGCTAGTGCTTGTTTTCATGCAGGTTGATTTTTTATTTTCTCCTTCAATGTATTCGATAGAGTCTTTAGGTCGAGCCTATTTAGAAAATAAGGTACGAGCACAAGTTTCAAAGTGGATGATGCATCAAACCACATGGTGAGGACCAAGAACGTCAGCTCGTGTCTCGTACACCTTAATTTTTCAATTCTATATTCTTGTATAGATCTAGGATTGGGCATGTATATATAGAGTCCAACCTCTTTTCTTGTTTTCCTAGGATATGTTGCAGATCCAGTTACATTTGGTCTTTTTTATATAAATTTTAAAGCAATTTTTTTATTAATGTCTGGATTGCTTTTATTATTTATTTCTATGAATCTGGGGAAAAAAATTAACTAGGCTCATTAAGAACCCTAAAATTATAATTTTTCTACTTAAAATTCCTAATAATAAAAGATTAAGATAACTAAAATTTTAGGACTAAAATATTCAGGACATTTAAAACCTTTATTTACTTTTATGCATGACTTTCAGACTAATTTTAAAGTGGGTTGCATGCATGAACATGTCCTCAGTGATGATTAATAGGGTCTTCATGCCTAGAATTGTGGTTGATAATTGCATCATACTTGCATGTCCCGATGAGAGGTCCCTGTGCTTCTCTAGCTCAACTGGCTCAACATACCTTTTATATAGGTCATTGTTTAGTGCGTCTAGCGTGTTAGAAGGTTCCACAACCAGATAGGGTGCAATTCCTTTTTGTTGGGAGAGTTTCCAGCTTTGTACCCAAACCTCCATTTCTCCTACTTTTCCGAGGCATCCTTACCATTTTGACAGGTATAAGTCTCACCTATGAAGCTCCAGCTGATACTCATATGATAGAATTTTATTCCTTTGACCATAGAGCTATCGAGGTCCCTATGGATGACACAATTCATGAATTGATGATCGAGTATNCCTGCATGACTTTCAGACTAATTTTAAAGTGGGTTGCATGCATGAACATATCCTCAGTGATGATTAATAGGGTCTTCATGCCTAGAATTGTGGTTGATAATTGCATCATACTTGCATGTCCCGATGAGAGGTCCCTGTGCTTCTCTAGCTCAACTGGCTCAACATACCTTTTATATAGGTCATTGTCTAGTGCGTCTAGCGTGTTAGAAGGTTCCACAACCAGATAGGGTGCAATTCCTTTTTATTGGGAGAGTTTCCAGCTTTGTACCCAAACCTCCATTTCTCCTACTTTTCCGAGGCATCCTTATCATTTTGACAGGTATAAGTCTCGCCTATGAAGCTCCAGCTGATACTCATATGATATAGTTTTATTCCTTTGACCATAGAGCTATCGAGGTCCCTATGGATGACACAATTCATGAATTGATGATCGAGTATCTCTAGTCGCGTTGGGTTGACTCCCTACACTATCAGATAGACTTAAGGTACTAGCAGCTTGAGATGATGGGCCTATAGTACCCCGTCTCGACTACCTCTACCTTTTAGGACTACTCATCCCTTTTATTGACCACTCATGTTAAGCTTTATCTGCTCCTTTGACTTCGTTGATATCGTTTTTACGACTTAAAGTCGATGAACTCTCATTTGTTTGGGATACAACGATTTGTCTTTTGCTCCCATGGCCCATAAATGCTTTAACACATAGAGATATCCTCATCAAAATAATCATGGTTATTTCATACTCTGTATGCCAATGAGCCGCTACCCATTCGGGATGTGAGAGACTCCCTCTTTGCCCAATGACTTAGCGAGAGATTTGAAACATCAGGACTTTCTCATATGAAGTAACCACCCTTTGATGAGCTATTTTCCTAGGTTCATGATAATATAAGCGAAACCCCTTTCATTGAGAGTATTTCTACTTTTCCCTCATGATGTAGTTGACTAAGTGAGATACATCCCCTTGAGAGACTCTGGACCCCTGAACAAAAATGTCCTTTTTGGTTCTCTGGTTATGGGTGGCTTATGTATGGATTCTCTTTGTGGATGTCGTGTTTCAAGGTATTTTTGATATGATCTTCTTTGAACATATACTCTCCACCCATCCCACGAGAAAAACCTATATATAAGCCTCCCGTCTATTTTCTTTTTATTTGCTTATCTATTTATTGTAGTATGTCCTTTCTATTTGATTCCTCTCATCTTCAAATTATTTATATGATTTGATAGTAAGATTTATTCAAATAAGAGAATAATACGACGAAATCTAAATAGACAAGCTAGCGACTCTGAGTGCTAAAAAAATCAAGAAAACTAAAGGGACAAGATTTTTTGGGAAGGATTTCTACATGAAGGTTGAAACCCTAACTTTAAAGTAAACATAGATTCTACAAGAAGATTAATTAGGTGGACTAACCTAACTTTTGGGCAAAACACCCTCGGTGAAGATACCAATAGCTTTATATCGTCCCAGGTTCATCAACATCCTTGTAATAATAACCAACCAAATAGTTAGAAGTTTCCACTTAATAACATAACAATGGTGCGTGTAAACCTTCTTACAAATAGGTAGTCTGAGGTGTTTTTATTGATAACCATGGTTACTTGATTATATGGAACCTACATAATCTAAGGGGTTACATGCTTGTTCTATATCTCTTAGTACTACCAACTAGAGGTACCCAGTAGTTTAACCTTAGATTATGAACTAGACTATCTAGATGACTTGTGAACTTGGGTTTCATTTCTAAGTTGGCTAACCTAGAGTTCATAGTTGATCCATCTAATGGTAGTTTTTGTTGTTTAAGTTGGTGACTTTTAAATTTTAGTTTGGGATTTTATATTTAATTCATGATTGATTCAGTATCTAGTTTGTCAATCAATAAGAAAATCATGATGTTCTATATTTAAAGTCTTAAATTTATTTTTCTTGTCTAAGTTAGCGTTCTCCATTGATTTTCCTCTGAGATTTGATTGTTGATGTACTATTCTATATTTCTTATATATCTCATTTAATTTTTCCATACTTATATTTTTAACATTAAGTTTCATATACGTGCTTAATATTTATTAAAAGTTTACAGTTCACACATATGAAAAAGATAATTCTGATAAATATGTATGTATATATATCTTTTTTCACACAAAGATACTTTGATTATATTAAATATTAATCATATAAATGAATTAAATGCATAATATGTATGTATACATGAAGTTACTTGAGATTTATATGTTTAAAAGTTAAGTTTATAAATTATATGCATACAAATTAAAAGGTATTCATTTAGATGCTAGATAAGAAAATGTACAATTCTAATGCAAGTTACTTATTTGGGATGATTTACAATTCATGACTTGGTGTGAAAATTTATCAATTTGTGAACTTATGAGAGATTTATAGACTTGTTTTAAAAATGATGATTGAGCGTAAGTTGATTAAAAAAATGGGTTTGCTTTAGTTTAAAAATGATTGGCTTAGGATTGTTTTAGTTTTAAAAAAAATTGATTTATTCAGGTTTGCTTTAATTTTTAAAAAAAGAATTTGCTTTATATTTGTTTTAGCTTGAAAATGTTTTGTTTATGTTTGTTTTAGTTTTAAAAAAGATTTACTTAGCTTTGTTTTAATTTTAAATAATGGTCTGTTTAAGTTTGTTTTGATTTTATTTTGGGTGTCTTTTAAATTTTCTTAAAAAATAAATTTTCTTTTAGATTNAAAATGATATGTTTAAGTTTGTTTTGATTTTATTTTGGGTGTCTTTTAAATTTTCTTAAAAAATAAATTTTCTTTTAGATTTGTTTTATTTTGAAAATATTTTATTTAGCTTTGTTTTAATTTTAAAATATTTTTAAATTGTTTTTTGTTATGAAAATATTTTTATTTTAGATTTGTTTCAATTTGGAAAGTTTTTTTTCTAATTTTAAAAGATATTTTATTTAGATTTGTTTATATTTTTTTAGGTTTATTTTAGTTTGGAAATATTTTTTTAGGTTTATTTTGGTTTTGAAAATATTTAAAAAAACATTGATGTTTTTGGAAAAAAAATTGAAAATTTGAGCTTACCTAATTATTATTTAGGGATTTACTCAATTTTTAAGCTTATATGAGAAATTTTAAAAATTTAAAGAAAAACCAAAGATTGCACAATTCAAATTTTGATCATACTTGGATTCTTATTGAAAAATAATTTTTGAAATGGGAGTATACATAAACATAAAAGATTAATTTGGAGTTAGAGCATACATAACCTTACATTGTCTTATAAAATTATTTCCCTTTTTTAGAGCTCATTTAAATTTAGCTAAAGATAATTATTTTATAACACATTTAAATTTATATAATGTTTAATAAAATTGGTTAATTTATAACATTTAAATTTATATAAATTTTATAAAAAGTTCAAGTCTTGATAGTTGAGATATATGGATTAAAATAACTCAATTATATAAGCTTGCAAGTCATATCATAACACCTAAATTTATGACAATGATCAATCCCAAGCATAGACACACAACATATAAACAAACTACACATCCTAAACATGTTTTCTATTAATCACATAAAGCCACAACTTATAAATTTTCAAGAAACATATAGTCAGAGCTTGCTAGCGATTTACATGGAACATAAAATCACAACTTGCTAATAATATGCATGAAACATAAAAACACAATTTGCAAATTTTTATGAAACAAAAAGCTTAAACATGCAAATTTTAATGAAGCATAAGGCCTAAATATGCAAAATAAAATGAAATTTATTAACCTAAGCAAGGATTTTATGAAACATAAAGCAAACATATGCAAGTAACATGAAATTTATTAACATAAACATGAATTTCATGAAACATAAAGCAAACATATGTAAGTAACATGAAATTTATCAACCCAAAAATGATTTTCATGAATTTGCATAGAACATAAATATCACATAGTATATAGACATATCACATAAAACATAGAAGCATGTAAGAGGATTATTTATTTTATCATACCAAATTATCATGACTAATATATATGAGAAAACATGCAAATTTTTCAGAACAAATTAATTCATATACCTTACTAAATTGAATGATGTTTTTTTTTTCTTTTGCCAAGAGGATAGAGAGAGCTAGGATTAGGGTTTGGGTCATAGGNTTTTTTATTTAATTTTATTAAGAAATAATTTTCTGTCATTTGAATTTGTCATGTAAAACTCATATTTTATTTGAGTTCAACTTATGACAGTATGACAACTTTGAATTTGGTTCTTATGTTATTAAATTAAGCTCATTCCATTTGAGAGACTGACAACAATTGTATATAAATAATAACATTCATTCAGTATGGCATTGCAAAAATTGTATATAAATAATAGATGTTTAAGGACTAGTATATTACCAACACATTGTAAAATAAAAATATTTAAGACGTGGACCTGCATGGTGCATATTTGAACACATTGATGTCTCCTAACATGTGGGATCATCATGTATATATATATATATATATATATATATAACATAATTACTTAGGGTCTGTTTGTGGCAGCTGTAGCTTGTTGAATAATCGGCTGATAAACTGATTAAAAATAATCTACTGATAAGCTAGGTGCTGTGGCTATTACAAATTTTCATTTTTTTGAAAAAGCCAGACCGTTGCCAATAAGATCTCATCGCACCTAGATAGTTGCGGTGTGAAAACGTTGTTTTCTGCGTTTTGAAAACGCATAAGCTGCCAAAACGCAGTTTACCCAAACATGTCAGGTGTGTTTTCAAAACGCCACCGCATCAAATAAGCTGCCCCAAACGGGCCCTTAATATATATCAAATTATTTGTTTGATACTTTCATAAAACTTATACCACCCATAATATACGTAATTTTAACATAGAACGTCATTAAATGAACATTTGATAGACTTTTAAGAAACTATTTCTTTAGCTAACAAATGAGTATGTTCACATTCATAAATAAACTATAAATACGATGAGCAATTAATCATATTTAATTATGTAAACAAACAGATATAAATGGATCTTAGTATGAAGAAATATTGAGCTTATTCATTACTTACAACCTTGAGTTTGGGACCAAAATAAATATTTTGCAATCACATGTAGAAGAAGATTCACAAATCAAAACCACCAAGCCATAAACATAAAAGAAAGATTTACATGCAGACCACACAATTCCTATGTATTTGCACATCTAATACAAAAACTAGGGCCGTAAATGANAAATAAATATTTTGCAATCACATGTAGAAGAAGATTCACAAATCAAAACCACCAAGCCATAAACATAAAAGAAAGATTTACATGCAGACCACACAATTCCTATGTATTTGCACATCTAATACAAAAACTAGGGCCGTAAATGAGTCGAACACGAGCGAGCCCAGGCTCAGCTCGTGGCTCGTGTTCCGCTCGCTTATATTTCAAGCTCAAAAAGTGCGTTCTTGTTCGGGTCGTTTGCTTAGAGAGCCGAACAGGAGCTGTTCATGAACAAAAAGTTATTTTGACAACCCTAATCACGTAGCCNAAACACGAGCGAGCCCAGGCTCAGCTCGTGGCTCGTGTTCCGCTCGCTTATATTTCGAGCTCAAAAAGTGCGTTCTTGTTCGGGCCGTTTGCTTAGAGAGCCGAACAGGAGCTGTTCATGAACAAAAAGTTATTTTGACAACCCTAATCACGTAGCCATAAAATGTTAAGAGCAGGAGAAAAATTTAAAAATTATTATTTATATTAAAACATCATTTCAATCTAATTTAATATTTTTATTCTATTTTCTTAATTAAAACTTTTAATTGATTATAAATCCTTGTAGTCTTATAATCAATTAATTTTTTTAAAAATACACATTAATTATATAAACGAGCCGAACACGAACGAACAAATCTTAGTTCGTGTTCGGCTTGCTAACCTAGCGAACGAACGAAACACGAGCTTCTTAACAAGCCAAACATTAGCTATTCACGAACAACAAGCCATTTTGACAGCCCTAACCCAAACTTCAATTTTTACATATATGCCACCTTACCTAAAGAGTGTATTTCATTTTTTAAAAATCAAAATCGTGAATTTTTTAAGTCAAATGAAATATTTTGGTGTTACAAATGTAAAAATCAAAGTTAAGGCATTAGATATGTAAACACATAAGAATTGAGTGGTATGTATGTAAATACCCCAAGATAAAAAAAAATGCTTCAGAAGCAGGCCGAGAATTGAATAATCGACATCACAAGCGCCCCAAACCTTGAAAACAAAGAAGAAAACATGCAATCTTGCAAAAAGAGCTGGGGCCGGGGGGCTAGGTGGTTGGGAAGCAGAGGTAGGTGATTAAAAAT
>JXCR01147379.1:0-23808 GCA_002079205.1 Phalaenopsis hybrid cultivar
ATCTTGGTAATTTGGTCATTTTTGGAAATTTTGACAAATCTGGATGTATTCAAAGTGTTTGACATGGGTTTTGATCAATTTTGAGTATTTTGACAAAATTTGAGAATATTAGCCAAATTTGGGTCCCAAAGGCAGTTAGGTAATTTGGAGGTGCCTAGGGTCAAAAGACCAAGTTAGGCATTTCACATAGAATCGGATAAATATTCATTCCAAATGAACCATGGATTAATGTATTGTGAAGATATGGTGTACCCTAGTTTCAAGTCAACACCCAGGGTCGACCCTAAAGCCNTTGTAATTACTTAAATTATTAAAATTTGGAAGTATATTAAATTAAATAATCTTAGACTTAAGAGTATGAATTTGAAAGTTGATAACTCGCTAATTTAATACCCCTACTTGATGTGCAAATGTCATTTAAGTTTTTTGAAAGTGAATAATTATTATCACTTAAAAATTCAACTCTTTCAAAATAACCAAGACATCTACCTAGGTCTAAAGGGTTTAGTGGTGACTTAAGCTAAAATCAAATCTGATTAAATAAGAATTAGAAGAATGAATATAATGTAAAACACCTTTGAATACCCTAAGCCTAAATTAGAACTCAAATCGGCTAAGTGTATGAACAACGCTAACTTGCCTCCTTTAAGGATCATCACCCACATAAGTTCCAAATTAAATGGCAAGTGATAATTACCTTACTCTTAAGGATAATTAAGACATCAATTTTCATTGAGCATTGAAGGTATTCACAGGATGGGTTATTAAACAACATAATAAGTTTAAATGAGCTCGAGACTTTTCACCAGGTAGTGAGAGGGAAGCATGGACCTGCTTCTTCTTTTAGACCTGTTGGATACCTCAGAGGTCTACTAAACTTAATACATTTTGTTTAACAATAATCATCCTTAATAAAACCCATAGGGACCCACCAAGATATGACCAAGGTTTAGGTAGGTCACTAAAACATTACTTTTTTCGCTTTACTTAAAATGCTCTAACATGCATTTTTGAGTTTCAGGTGGTGGAACGAGAAGACTCGCCATGTACGCTTTTATAGTTTACAACATTATCTTTTCTTAAGCTTTCCACACTGTTCTTACTTACCTGCATGTATGAACAAAACAAAAACTTGCATGCTAAACAACGATTTCACTCTGTTTGAAAACTAAAACTATCAGGATAGCCAGAAAACCAAAACCAAAACATAAACTAAAAACAATCAAAATAAAATTCACTTTCACAACATTCAAAATATAAAACAACTCAAAATTTAATCACAAACATCACACAAAACAACAACTACNGATGAATATGTTATATTACTATGTCGTGTTTTTAGACAATCAAGTATTTACTCATAGAACAAGGCAAAATGGTTGTACTATTTGTCAATACGTCAATAGTGTTAATCAAATAAATATTAAACTGTGCATTTATCCACAACATAGTGATTGAGGGTATCATTTCCCATCGTGAGATTGTTGATTCAATCTTACATGTTGCTCCTTATGCTCATCTTTCTTGAAAAAATAAACTGCTCAATTATGATGTCCTAATATCGAATATGTTCAATTAACAAAATTGGCAGCATGTCCATTCGATAGCTCAAGTTTTATAGAATTACAAGATATGTCACAATATCGTGTATTGTCATCTATGTTTTATTATATTGTCTTTGTATGGTTAACTATGTATTGTGATCTAAGTCTATAAATTTATGAATAGAGGTGAAATTTAAGAATGTGGATTATCTATATCCATCCATACCCAATAANGCCACATACATCAGAATTCACATAATAAAAAATCTTTTCAGTTTTATGTTTTACAGTCATAAAACTGACTCTAGCCTGTTTTCCAAGAACATAAAACTTACAAAAATCGAGATTGCAGCTTTTAACACCATGCAACAGGTTTCTTCTATGCAATTCTGTTATCTCACGTTCACTGAGATGATCCAGACGCATATGTTATAGCTTTGTAATATCATCATCTGACTTCACAGAATGAACTCCACCTATAACTGTACTCCTAAACAGTTTGTAGATATTACATGCAGTTAACTTTCCTTTCATGATAGTCAGTGCACTATTAACAATTCTGATTGTTTCCCTATCCTCATTTGTCTTAGGAATAAATCCATTTATACGTAAAGTACCCAAAGAAATCAAATTCTTCTTCAGATCTAGAATATGTCTGACATCACATAATGTTTTAATTGTGTCATCATACATCTTAATTCCGACTTCTCCAATAGCAACAATATTGCAACATCTATCATCACTTAGATAAACTGAGCCATAATTAGTTGACCTGTATGAAGTAAACCACCCCTTGTTATGTGTTATGTGTTATTTGATAAGAGCATCCTAAATCAAAAATCCATGCATCAGTGAACTGAGTTGATGAAACTGAAAGCATATCGTTATCACTGTAGTCTGAATTGTCATTCTGCACCACATTTACAGACTTCAATGATCCATCACATTTCTCCCCAGTCTGCTTCTTGAGCTTTGAACAATCTCTCTTTATATGACTTGACTCCTTGCAATTGTAGCAATGAATTATTTTTTTGCCTTTGGACTTGGATCTGAAATTTCGCCTTCTAGAATCCTCTTTCTCTTTCTTCCTTCTACGGTTATGCTTACCCTTAACATATAAATTGTCGTCATTAGAGTTTTCCCCTGCATTTTGTTTCCGCTGGTTGTGAGCTAACAATGCTGCAGTGATCTCATCAGCTTTGATAGTTTCTTTCCCATATGTAAGAGTAGTCACAAGGTATTCATAGGAAGGAGGCAGTAAACACAACAAAATCATTGCTCTGTCTTCATCCTTAATATTTACATCAAGCTGTGATAAATCTGTGATTATTTGATTGAAGCTATTAATATGCTGCGCCAGATCAGAACCTTCTTGCATCTTCAACCCATACAACTTTTGCTTCAGATACAATTTATTCGTTAGAGATTTAGCCATAAACTGAGTTTTCAATTTCATCCATATCTCCCCTGGAGATTTTAGATTCATTACGTGATACATAATCTCATCTGTCGGACATAGACGTATAGTTGCTGCCGCTCGTTATTGCAATCCTTCTCAATCTTCATCCGTTATGACATCTGGTTTTGCTGCCCCCAAAGCTTTCAAGATTCTCTGTTGAGCCAACAGATTTTTTACTCTTGTTTGTCGCAATCCGAAGTTACCAGTTCCATCGAACTTCACCACATCGAATTTTGCATCAGATATTGTCATTTGAAATTGATCATGCAATAAATTATTCTGCAAATTCTTCTTCAATTGCTTGTTCATAATTTTTCTAAAAAAAGATTGAAAAATTCCCTTAATTAAGTTTTCTTAATTAAGTTTTTTTTTCAGAAAAGCAATAATTTTTTTTTGAAAAGAAAATATTGAAATATTTCCTTAATTAAGCTTCCTTAATTAAGTTTCCCTTAATTAAANTTTCCCTTAATTAAGTTTTCTTAATTAAGTTTTTTTTTTTCAGAAAAGCAATAAATTTTTTTTTTGAAAAGAAAATATTGAAATATTTCCTTAATTAAGCTTCCTTAATTAAGTTTCCCTTAATTAAAATATTTTCTTTAATTAACTAAATTTCAAAAAAAAAATTTCAGCCTCCGCGTCTTCCAAATTTCTCTCAAGCAGCAAAAGGAATAAAATTGGAACTTAATTTCTTTCCAATTTTCTTCTCCGCTTCTCTTAAAGGAATAAAATCAGAACTTCCAATTTTCTTCTCCGCAGTCGCCTCCCACAAAGGAATGAAATAGGAGCAAAAATTTTCTTGCGACTCCAACAAAGAAAATCACCTTTCGCAGCTGAGATTTCCGCCGAGATTTCCTTCCTCCACAAGCAGCAAATTTTTTGAATCAGCGAGGGAACAAATCGGTCGGCAAATCTTCCGCCTCACGATAAGGAAATTTCGCAAATCAGAAGTTGGAAATCGCGTTTCCCGCTACCGATTTTCACCTCCCAGCAAAGGGAAATATTCCTCCAAGATTCCTTCCAATTTCTCCGCTTCCGATCTTTCCTGGTCACGATTCGTCGCTCTCCTGCTCGCCGAATGTCGCGATCCTCATTTGCGAACGATATGTTCCTCCTGTTATGCGGAAGAAGCCCGTGTCGCTGCCTCTCCAAACCTTAGCCGTCGAACTTCTCTGCAGTAGCCGAAATTTTCCTATCAAATCTTCTTNTGATCTTTCCTGTTCGCGATTCGTCGCTCTCCTGCTCGTCGAATGTCGCGATCTTCATTTGCGAACGATATGTTCCTCCTGTTATGCGGAAGAAGCCCTTGTCGCTGCCTCTCCAAACCTTAGCCGTCGAACTTCTCTGCAGTAGCCGAAATTTTCCTATCAAATCTTCTTATTTCCCGTGCTGACGAAATTTCTCCTTCTCTGCCCTAGAACCTCGCTCTGATACCACTTGTTGAGAAATTAGGACAAGGAAAAACAAGAATCGACACAAATTCAGAAGAACACTAAGATTTAACAAGATTCAGCAAAGATGTCTACATCATCGGAAGTAGAGCGGCGATTTTCTTTTAATATTCAGAAAAGAGTACAAATTACAGAATATGAGATAACACATAGGGTTACATACAGACATATTTATAACCTTAGACAGAACAGTAATGAAAATTTTGGGTACAATATGTAATTACCAAATATCTCATGTACCACACCCCAACCCACATAAGAAAACTCCTCTGATTTGGACAGAATCTTCCTCTCTACTCCGCTCAACTCCAGCATCTGTCCCTTTATGGTATGAGTCATATCTAACAAATATAAAGTTCTACAGATAAAGAAAACAAAAAAAAATTAATTTTTTAGATGACTAGTTGAACTTAAATTGCAATGAGAATTTAGGAGTACCCAAACACAATAAAGTATGATCAAATCATGAAAATTTGAAGCAAAATAAATTTTATTTGATATATTTAATAAATTTTAATAGCAAGATGGCATAAAATGGAAGCATGAAAATGATCTTGTATGACAAACAAGTCTGATCCAAGGAATAAAACTCGCTTGGATGCCAAATGACAGAGAACAACCATGCTCGGAAAAAAGATGTAAAAGTGAGAATGGTTGAATGGGTTTAACATGAATGATATTGAAGGGGGCGGTAACTGCTAAGATTGATGCATTTTTTTTCAATATTCTAGAATGTTCTGTATAGTCTCAAGTAGAAGATTCTAAGATATTTCTATTAAATGAGAATACTCTAGAATATTTAATTATGAGGAATTTATAGTATGTTTTTTTAGAAAGTAATGTAAGAGTTTAGAAGTTTCTTTATTTAGTCTCTTATGTCTATAAATATGCATAATTATGATGTTGCCATGTAAGCTCAAAATGACCCAGCAAAGTTCAGTAATACAATTCTTCATATTCTCTTCAAAAGTTTCCAACAATTGGTATTGGACCTTCATTCGATTATTCATTGGGGGTGTTTTACAATTTCAATGTCTATAATGCCCAAGTTCAACCGCTCATAGGTCTCGATTCTAATTTTCAATGGAGAAAATTATGATTTCTGATTCACCAAAATGAAGATCTATTTTTGTTCCCAAAATTTTAAAAAGATCATTGAAGAAGGATGCAATGTGCTAGAGGATGCCAGAAGATACTTCAATTATTTCAGCAAATCAGAAGAAAACGCTTTAATAGAATCAACAAAAAAGCTCTAAAGCATTATTTGTTTTACAACAAACAATGACGATATCTCTTCTGGAAACATGGGCACAACAATTGCAAAACAAGCATGGGGCAAAGTATTGAAAAATTTTCAAGGAGTTAAGAAGGTACACTTCATCAAATTGCAAAATCTTAAACAAGTTTTTAAGAATCTTAAAATGAAAGATAAAGAGAGCACAAAAGTTTATTATTCTAAATTAATGGAAATAGTTAATCAAATGAGTGCCTAATGAACAACAATTCCTGATAATGAAATAATAGAAAATATACTAATTTCTTGTGCAAAAAAAAGAGTAAATTTTTTAATACTCAATATAAAGTATATAAAGTCAATAACTTAAGAACAAGGAAGCTTATTATTATTTGAGATGCGTAATTTGATGAAGATGCTAAATACAACTGGAAGGGAGAAAAGATTGAAGGAAAGAGTGTCAACAATGTGCCAATAACACATCAACAAGTTGAAGAAGTCAATAATCAATCAGGATCATCAACACAAGCACATATATAAAAGCCATATTGAGATGCATATTCATCTCCAAAAGCGCCACCTAAAAGAACAAAATCTCTAGTAGAAATCTCAAAGCATTGTAACTAGACAAGCATGAGGAAAACAAGCTTTGAAGAAGCCTCAAAGCAAGAAGTATGGAGAAAAGTGATGAAAGAAGGAATAAATATGATCGAGAAAAATAAGATACAGGAGTTAGTATACTCTATGCTAGAAAAAGAGATAATTGGAGTTAAGTCGGTCTACAAGATGAAACTCAATCCTTATAAATTGATTAAAAAATATAAAGCAAGACTAGTTGTTAAGGGATACTTATAATAATTTTGAATTGACTATAATAAAACATTTGTTCTAGATGCACGACATAATATAATAAGAGCATTAGTTGAACTTGCAGCACAAAACAATTGGAAGATATATGAACTAGAGGTGAAATTTGCATTTCTAGATGACAACTTATAACAAGAGTTTTATGAGGAACATCCTTCAGATTTTGTAGTACAAGGTCGAGAAGAAAAAATTCTCAAGTTATATAAGGTTTGTATGGCTTTAAAGCAAGCTCTAAGAGCTTGGTATAGTCGAAATGTCGAATTGACAACTATGTCATAGACCAAGGCTTCAGGGGTAGCAAAAGTGAGCAAACATTATATATCACGACTCGAGGTATGAGTTACACTATAATTTTCCCCTTATATGTAGATGATCTTATATATGCAGTAAATAATAAGAAGACGATTAATGATTTTAACGAAGACATGATGAAAACATTAAAGATGACTGACTTAGGTTTGATGCATGATTTTTTAGGATGGTAGTAATTCAAAATGAAAGGGGATCTTCATCTCAAAAAAAATATATACATAATATTTTTTTAAAGAATTTTATGATGAATAATTTTAAGATAGTAGCTACTCCCCTAGACAACAAGATACTTATTAAGGATGATAATATATGAAAAACTGACAACAAATTCTAAGTCTTATTGGAAGCTTAATTTATCTAACAATTACGATACTAGACAACATGTATGTAACCAGTTCACTCTCAAGATTTATGCAACGTCCAAGCCAAGTTCATCAAGGAGCAACTAAGAGACTTCTTAGATGTCTACGACGAACAAGGAACTATGACATTCAGTATGAATTTATTTCTAACTTAAGACTAATTAGATTTATTGACACTAATTGGGTCGAATCAATGGATGACATGAAGAGGACTTCATGATGTAAATTCACACTAGATTCAAAAATATTTTATTGGGCATCAAAGAAACAAAGAAATGTTACACAATCATCATCTGAAGTTGAATATATTGCAGTTGCCGCAACTACAAGCAGACTATATAGCCAAAATATAAACTAGAAGATATGGATGAGCCACAAAAATCTATCACGACGACAAATAAGCTAAATCAATGGCAAAAAAGTCTTGTATTTTATGACAGAACTAAAAATATTAGTATCAAATATCATTTTATTAGAGAAGCTGAGACCAATCGAGAAATTAAACTCAACGACTACAAGATTGAATAATAATTAGCATACATGTTCACGAAGGCACTTCCAAAAGGAAAGTTTGGAATCAAAGTAATCGAAATTCACATCAAGGAGTGGTAAGATTGATGCTTATTTTTCCAATACTCTAGAATGTTATATTTAGTCTTAGTATGAAATTCTAGGATCTTTCTATTAAATGAGAATACTCTAGAATATTTAGGGTGTATTTGCAGCAGCGTTGCGCTGGCGGTGTAGTGTCTCACCAAGGTTTTTTCTGTTTGACAAAATCACGTTTTAATTGCGTTCTAAAAAAAGTACTATTAAAAATTGTGTCTTCCTACCATACTTATCTACCTGCTGTGGCTATAAGAAAGATGTGGTCTGACTTTTTCATTTTTTTTTTTGCAATAGCCTCCGCAACTTTTCAGCAACAATTTCTTCTTCAACAAATTCATGGTTACTTCTTCAAATAGCTGCAACTGCCTTAAATGGACACTTAATTAGGAAGAATATAGAGTGAGTTTTTCTAGAAAATTTCTAGATTTAGTCTCTCATGCCCATAAATAGGCATAACCATGATGTTATGATGTAAGCTCAAAACAACTCAACATAGTGTAGTAATAAAATTCTCCATTTTTTGTTCAAAAAATTTCAACAATAACTTTACACAATAATAGAGCTATATTTTCACCATTTTTTGTCGACCAACACTTATAAAGAAGAGTGATAAAAGGAGAGATCCAGTTGGGAGCACGAGTGCATTTAAATTCATATTTGTCATCTCTCTTTAATCATAAAATGAAGCCTTTAATAATTCATTTATGATTGAAGGTTTTGGTTCACTGATACAATTTAATGCATTTTTGCAAACTTACTCATTTTACTTGTTTATTATGACAGTCAAAGGATTTTTAACATTATTAAAACATAATGAAATGACCACATAACAATAATATGAATAATATGAAAATCATAACTACCATTTTTTTTTGGGCCTTATTGTGTTGCATTGAATATCGAACATCTCTAAATGTAATGCGAAAGACATCAAGCAATAATGGATATTATAATATTCACTGCAAATATTAAGAATGGAATGATATGATAGCCAAAGGGCTAAATTAAACAGACATAAATTCAAAAAATTCACCTCCTTAATTCAAAATTTTAAATAACTAAATTTAATTTAATTTTTAAACTCAACTTCAAGAATAAATCAACATGAATGAATAATTATAATTACAAAATACAAATTTAAACTTTCCTTCATTTGTCAAATTCTTATCATTTATTAGGTCAAGTTATCTTGTTGGAGAAAACTCTTTTAGTATATGCATATTTGTACAAATGAGGTCATAGTAATTGTAGTTGTGAACTAAATTCTTTTTTGGAAGATTTAGCTATTGCATACAAAAATACTGGATCACAGTAATTCTTAAATTAATTTTTTTTTATTCATAGAAATCGAATTTATCGGCCGAAGTGGGTTGAACTGGGTCTACCAGCCAAAGTTTCTNCAAGATTTAGCTATTGCATACAAAAATACTGGACCACAGTAATTCTTAAATTACTTTTTTTTTATTCATAGAAATCGAATTTATCGGCCGAAGTGGGTTGAACTGGGTCTACCAGCCAAAGTTTCTAGTTAAGCCCATCAGACAAAGTGTTTGGTAATGTGGAGATCTGGTTCACCGAATTTAATTAGTTTCCTAATTAAGTATCTCACCTACCACACCCACCTACCACGCACCTACCATATCCCACCTACCGCTCACCTATCTCTCACCTACAATATCTCACCTACCTGTCATGGACAAATAGTCTCACATTGGCTAGGTTTAGAGCCGAAAAGCAGTATTTAAGTTATGGGCTGCCCACCACCCATAAGGGCTCTTTTGGGAAGTGACAAGTNTTACCACACCCACCTACCACGCACCTACCATATCCCACCTATCTCTCACCTACAATATCCCACCTACCTGTCATGGACAAATAGTCTCACATTGACTAGGTGTAGAGCCGAAAAGCAGTATTTAAGTTATGGGCTGCCCACCACCCATAAGGGCTCTTTTGGGAAGTGACAAGTGGTATCAGAGAAGACTACTGTCTGTCAGGTGTGTGAACTCTCCATGGTCGAGTGGGATCCTCGTTGGAGCCGATCCGTGACGAGAGCGTCACGTGATTGGGTGGAGGAGAATGTCATGGACAAATAGTTTCACATCTGCTAGGTGTAGGGCCGNAGACTCTTCATGGTCGAGTGGGATCCTCGGTGGAGTCGATCCGTGATGAGAGCGTCACGTGATTGGGTGGAGGAGAATGTCATGGACAAATAGTTTCACATCTGCTAGGTGTAGGGCCGAAAAGCAATATTTAAGTCCTGGGCTGCCCACCACCCATAAGGGCTCTTTTGGGAGGTGACATACCTCCCACCTACTGCTCTCATGGTTTCTATAAATATTCTCTTTTGGTTTAAAGAAAATGCAAGCCAAGCAAAGCCAAGTCAAGTCCTCTTGAGAGCTAAGAGAAAGAGAGTAAGAGAGAGAGAGAAAGGGAGAGAAGAAAATAGAGTTTTTCTTTTAAATGTCGAGGTGCTCGACGGTGTAATTCCTCGAAGTATTAAAATCTTCTACAGCTCCGTGGACGTAGGCAATTTTGTCGAATCACGTAAATTTGTGTGTCGCTCTGGTGTTTTTTCTGGGTGCAATTTTTTTTGTTTCATTTTTCGCTTTATTGTCTTCGTTTTTCACAGTAACTGGTATCAGAACTTTGGTTCGAATCGAAGGAAGAACAATGAACGGAAACGAAGTGATGACATCGGGAATCGAGAAGTTCAATGGCACAAATTTTGCTTACTGGAGAACGCAGATAGAGGACCACCTCTATGGGAAGAAACTTCATCTTCCATTACTGGGAAAGAGATCATAAAAGATGGACGAGACGGAATGGAATCTGTTGGATCGACATGTTCTGGGAATTATACGATTAATTCTGTCGAGATCGGTTGCCCACAACGTCATCAAGGAGATGACTACTGCAGATCTCATAGAAGCTTTATCAGACATGTATGAAAAGCCATCGGCAAATAACAAGGTGTATTTGATGAAAAAATTATTCAAGTTAAAGATGGTGGAATGTGTGTCTGTTGCTCAACACCTGAATGATTTCAACACTATCACAAATCTGTTTTCGCCTGTTGAAATTGATTTTAATGATAAGATACATGCGTTGATATTGTTGGTTTCATTGTCAAATAGTTGGGAAGCTATGAGGATGACAGTTAGTAGTTCTGCAGGTAAATTTAAGCTGAAATATGATGATATTCGTGATTTGATTTTGGCTAAGGAGGTGCGCAGGAAAGATTCTGGCGAGACCTCGAGTTCGAGTTCGGCGCTGATTGTTGATTCCAGAGAGAGATCACAGGACAGAAACTTAAACTGTGGGAGATCAAAATCAAAGTCAGGTCAGCAAGCAACCTGCTGGAATTGTGGCAAGGTTGGCCACATAAAAAGGATCTGCATGAATTCTAAGAAGAAGGTTAATGATTGCGCTAATGTTGTATCTGATGAAATACAAGATGCACTATTTCTGGCAGTTTACAATTCTGTTGATGACTGGATACTGGATTCAGGGATTTATTTCCATACATATTCCCATCGGGAGTTAATGCAAAATTATGTTGCAGATAACTTTGGGAAGGTACATCTGGCTGATGGAAAAGCTCTGGACGTGGTGGAGATGGGAGATATTGATATTACACTATCTAACAGGAGCAAATGGATTTTGCAAACGGTCAGGCACGTTCCTGCGCTGAAGAAAAACCTCATCTCTTTTGGACAACTCAATGAGGGTGATCATTCGGTAGTGTTCTCATATAACACCTGGAAGGTTATCAAAGGAGCATTAGTACTGGCTCGGGATAAAAAAACTGACACACTATATATGACTACAGGTTTACCAGGCAAGGACACATGAGTCAGAGGTGCATTATGAAGAAGCAGAAGAAGGTCAATTTCCTGAAAAGTGGTAGAACGCCAAAGGCAGGAAAATCGGACCTCGTACAGACAAATGGTGGAGAATCACAGAGTTATGAATAAATCTTGCAAGATGAGAATTCGAGCAAGTGGGAGCTGACCAAGAAGGAGGAGACAAATTCTCTACCAGGGAATCAGATTTGGGAGATGGCAGAACTTCTATCAAAGAAGAAGTCATTGCACAACAACTGAGTGTACCGGGTGAAGACTGTTTGGTGACAGTAAGAGGTACAAGACTGAACTTATTGAAAAGGGCTTTCAACAGGGGCAGGATATTACTCATGCAGTTGGAGTTATAAGCAAATATAAGAGTAACTCAGGAAAGAGCTTGGTGGTACGAGGCTACGTTGACGGTGATATGTCAACTGAGGGTGTTGCTCATGAGAAGTTGAAGTTGTGTTCAACTTCAGCTGATTTTCTGACATGAAGACAGGGGCTTTGAGTTGCAGAGGTGGAGGATATTATGTTTGAGGAAAAGATCGGTACAGCTAGTAGAAGTTGCAGCCAGTAGGTGATGCATTCAGTGTCTAAGTCTCCAAGTGGGAGGATTGTTGGGTAATGTGGAGACCCGGTCCACCGAATTTAATTAGTTACCTAATTACCCACCTGCCGCTCACCTACCATATCTCACCTACCGCTCACCTACCTCCCACCTATCGCTCTCGTGGTTTCTATAAATAGTCTCTTTTGGTTTAAAGGAAATGCAAGTCGAGCAAAGCCAAGCAAGGTCAAACCAAGTTCTCTTAAGAGCTAAGAGAAAGAGAGGAAGAGAGAGGGAGAGAGGAAAGGAGAGAAGAAAATAGAGATTTTCTTGTAAACGTCGAGGTTCTCGACAGTGTAATTCCTCGAAGTAGTAAAATCCTCTGCAGCTCCGTGAACATAGACAATTTTGCCGAACCACGTAAATCTGTATATCGCTCTGGTGTTTTTTTTGCGTGCAATTTTTCTTGTTCCATTTTTCGCTTTATTGTCATCGTTTTTCACATCACAAAGTGGTCGGATCGGATCTGGCAACCGAAGTAGCTAAGTGGGGCTGACCAGCCGAAGTGACCTAGCTGAACTCACTAGCGAAATTAACTGCATTGCATCTACAAGCTGAAGCCGATGAAGGGTACTTTAATATTCGTCTACTCAACAATTAATGTGCCATTCAATTTTTGAGGCCAAACCCACTGCCCAAGGCAAAATGACAAACATCGCATTGTCGACATCGGTACGTGCACCAGATGTTGATCTTATCTACATTCAAGTCTTTCCATCAAAGATAACTGATGGAGCTTACCGTCGAAACTAGAAACACTGTATCGATTATTTTATGAGAAACTGTCCCTCATGTATAAAAGGGAGGAAAAAAGAAGAATATGGGCCAACTCCTGGGACCCTTTCTCAATACGTGGGAATCTTTCTATCTTTCTCACTTTCTGTCTAATAATTTATTTGTTTCTTTGGAGGGAGTCAGAGGCATCATTGTGAAATCATCCATCTTCAGCTCACNGACTCCTGGGACCCTTTCTCAATACGTGGGAATCTTTCTATCTTTCTCTCTTTTTGTCTAATAATTTATTTGTTTCTTTGGAGGGAGTCAGAGGCATCATTGTGAAATCATCCATCTTCAGCTCACTGGAGATCAAAATAATATAGGCTTTCCAAAGTCTTCATCAGAGATTTTTCATCTCTCCATTTTATATTCAATTCTTCATCAATTTCATGATCATATGGGGTTTCTTCCGAATTGTATGTCTACACGAACTAACGGGATCCTACATCTCAAATGGACTCAACACTCACATAACACTTAATTGTTATGTATTTATTTATCTAACATCTAAAGTATAACTTTTACATATATGCCATCTTATCTATGCATGAAATGGTGTATTTCACTTTTTAAATGTTAAAACAGTGATATTTTTTATGTGATACGAAATTCTTTGGTGGTATAAGTGCAAAAGGTAAAGTTTTGGTGTTAGATATGTAAATGCATAAGGATGGGGTGGTATTTATGTAAATGGCCCATTATTATTATTATTATTATTATTATTATTATTATTATTATTACTATTATTATTATTATTGTTCATTCTCTGTTTAGTACATGCATGATATGAGACAACCTTTCTGTCNAATGAGGTGGTATTTATGTAAATGGCCCATTATTATTATTATTATTATTATTATTATCATTATTACTATTATTATTATTATTGTTCATTCTCTGTTTAGTACATGCATGATATGAGACAACCTTTCTGTCCTACCTCTATTTTAATTCCATTTTATCTTTACGGTCTAGCCCAACATCTCTTGATTCCAACCAATATAGAGCTCCTTGCTACAATAACAGATAGCGACAAGATGAGAAATATGGGTATTGCCACGATAGCCAAGTTTCTGCAGCATCGGATACGCATATGGGAGTGCTTAGTGGTTATTGATAACTACTTCCGGTGGAAATTTTATTTGCACTAACTTGAAGCTTGAATCTTTTCATGGGTGTTTTTTATTATTATTCTTGATGTTAATTTGCTTAGTGAGTGGTGTTACCATATGTGTCATTGAAATATTGCCAAGTTCGATATTCTGGATTCTTTCCATGGTGAATTTTGTTTCTTGCTGAAAAATTATATTCATTCACTAATTTTCTTATAGAATTTCAGATGTTTACAGCTATTCAATTAGTGTTTGGAATAAAATATATGCTTTTGCTTTTCTTTTTTTTTTTCTTGAACTGACTAATTTATGCTGAAGTTTTGGTACTTGTGGATTATTGTCTTTTGTTTATCTCTATTGTACATCACATCTAATATTGTATCAGTGCCTTTTAGAGTTTTAATAATTTTACATTGGCTAATGCATCTCTTACAGCTCTCTATCAGTGTAATATTCAGGTTTACTTACAAGGCTCTCTCTTTTTCAGGCCCCTCTCTACTGCCACATGTAGATAACAAGGAGAGAAGCCGGGTGACCCTGTCTAATCCCTCAAATAGAGGTAAAATCTCTTCCGATAATCCATTTATTAATTTATATTGTGTTTGGGCTCAATTTTGTTTTTATTTTTTATTTTTTTGTTTTTTTCTTTTATTTTGAAAAACATATTTTTTTTTACATATTATTATTTTTTGTTTCCAAAAACTAATTATCATGTTTTTGAAAACACTCAGAATAATATTTAGGTGTTTTGAGTATTTTAAAAAATAATCATATCTTAACCAAGTATGTCAAACATATTTTGTTTTAAATCAAAACATAAACAAAATAAAATATAAATAAAAATTGAAAATAAAAAATAAAAGTGATCCCACTCTTTTATTATTTATTTATCTATTTAGTTTGTTTTGTTGATGTTTTCATTTGGAATAAAACATATTTGATTAAGATATAATTTTTTTAAACACTAAAAAAAATCACTTTCCCCAAAAAAAATACTTAAAAATTTTTTTCAGTGTTTTAAAAAAAAAATTATTTTATTTTATAGAAAAAATTTAAAATATGTAAAAAAATATACTAAACAAACATATTTTAAAAAATAAAAGAAAAAAATAAAAATAAAAAAGAGCACAAAATTGATCCCAAACAGGGTTGTTCNAGTTGTGATGCTATCAAATTTTGAATCTAACGATCGGAGAATCTTTTCCATGATAGCCACATCTTCTAACTTCTCATCATTTCTTTTTAGTTGATTGGAAATAGTAATGACTCTAGAAAAGTAATCGGAGACCAACTCGCCTTCTTTCANTAAATCTATCAATAAGAACCAACCAAAGAAGAAAACAGTAGGTGCAGGGCCAACCAATACTAGGCTCGAATGTAAGGTTCGGTCACATCACTCTTAATCAACTTAGCTAACATGGGGGTGGATTAATTGCAACAATAGGACCCCGCACCCTCCATTTAGCAAGACAATCAACAAATTTTTATGAGAACATTCCTTCATGAGGAAAAAAATTAGGGAGCCCGGCTCAATCAACTATTTTTTAACGTGATATAAAAAATGGGGCCCTGCTCAATGAACTAGTTTTTCATAATTTATAGATGATTCGTATGACAACAGTTCAGTTCTAGATAATAACTAGAGAGAATTCATCACAGGATGCCTTTTATGTAGACACCTCATGTACATTATACATCTATTTGTAATGATGGCATTCCAAGCTATTATATGCGTTGCAAAGCTCCTCATGTACATTGTACATCTAATCATTCATACAATAGAGGTATGCGTTGATGGGTTGATGGCTTTCCTAGGCTGCATGCATTACAAATTTTGTGTCGTTTCATCTTATATTGTAGTGCATTGCTTGTTAGCTAGGATTTGAACATCCTTATTTCTCTGAGATGGCAACAAATAGTGCAGTTAGTATTATCATATGTAATGTGTTTGGCCCTACTACTGTTGTGGTAAGTACTATCAGATGTAGTGTACCTGACTCTACTAATATATACCTAGTGAAAATCATCATCGGATGAAAGAACTCCTCTTAAGCTATTATTATTATTAAGAAACAATGCTCGTTTAGTTAAAAAGAAGGCTTATTTATAGGCCTCNTAACAACAGTCATTAAGAGTCCCAAAAGCAAATAATAAAGCAAAGTAGCACAGTGCCCAATCATTCCAGCAAGCCCCGTCCATGAAAAAAACAGAAGTATTCGAAGAGCAGCAGGCTGAGCAAGACGTGGTATCCATCAGTTCATCCAGGTGTGAAATCCATGAAGCCAAGGAAAATATCGTTGAGAGCAGTTTTTAATTCCACCAATAATTTCCATACCAAAAGGATTCTTAAAAGCCCAAGAAACTCTGTGAAAACTAGAAAAAAACTAAATCTATCAATAAGAACCAACCAAAGAAGAAAACAGTAGGTGCAGGGCCAACCAATACTAGGCTCGAATGTAAGGTTCGGTCACATCACTCTTAATCAACTTAGCTAACATGAGGGTGGATTAATGGCAACAATAGGACCCCGCACCCTCCATTTAGCAAGACAATCAACAAATTATATATATATATAATACTTTTGTCACACCTACGATAAACAGATTTTTATGAGAACATTCCTTCATGAGGAAAAAAATTAGGGAGCCCGGCTCAATCAACTAGTTTTTAATGTGTATAAAAAATGGGGCCCTGCTCAATGAACTAGTTTTTCATAATTTATAGATGATTCGTATGACAACAGTTCAGTTCTAGATAATAACTAGAGAGAATTCATCACAGGATGCCTTTTATGTAGACACCTCATGTACATTATACATCTATTTGTAATGATGGCATTCCAAGACATTATATGCGTTGCAAAGCTCCTCATGTACATTGTACATCTAATCATTCATATAATAGAGGTATGCGTTGATGGATTGATGGCTTTCCTAGGTTGCATGCATTACAAATTTTGTGTCGTTTCATCATATATTGTACTGCATTGCTTGTTAGCTAGGATTTGAACATCCTTATTTCTCTGAGATGGCAACAAATAGTGTAGTTAGTATTATCATATGTAATGTGTTTGGCCCTACTAATGTTGTGGTAAGTACTATCAGATGTAGTGTATCTGACTCTACTAATATATTCCTAGTGAAAATTATCATCGGATGAAAGAAATCCTCTTAAGCTATTATTATTATTAAGAAACAATGCTCGTTTAGTTAAAAAGAAGGCTTATTTATAGGCCTCACGACAATATTCTGATACATATTTGGAATATTTATTATAGGTATTATCAACTGACCATGATTATTATCCACGCACCTAGTTAGTTATAAATATGAAAACAATCAACATAAAATATTTATAATCATTTGTATTTAGTGATTTTGTTATCATATAAATTAGAAAAATAAGTTTAATATTAAGTAAATGTCATGATACATTTTTAAAAATTATTAGGACTTAAGATGATTGCATCATAATGTTAAAATTTTTTATTACATTTTGCAAGCTTCTCTTCTTATAATATTGTCAATTTTGACATTTCTTCAAAATATGAAATTAAGTTTTTCTCACATTTCTAACTCCATTTTCAATGGCTTCACATTTTCAATGGCTTCACATTTTCATTTGTATTCTCATTAGATTTTACATATAGTATTCTCTTACTTTGGAGTTCATTGAAATCCTAAAACTTGACTCTCTTAGGTTCTTATGTGAGAGTTAAGTCGAGCTAAAATAATATTTTATCAAGTAAAAATTTTTGCTCTTGTCAAGTAAAATTTTCTTTCATAATGAATAAATATAGAATATATAAGATATATTACTCATTTTAATACGTGGGTCTATTTTGTAGGCCAACAATCTCAAAATAAACTTTATATTGTTATACATGAAAAAAAGTAATATTGCAAAAGAGAAGTAGAACTCATAAAATTTAAAAATTGCATTAGTGATGTTTGAGCTTTACATGAAAAATTGAAGTGTCTTGCAAATGTAGATTTATTGACCTACTAGGTTTGAGTTATGGTGTTTGAAGTGTGGAAAATTCCAACACTTTGAGTACGTACTAATTCTTGGTTCCTTACATCTACAATAGAAAAGCTATATTTTTTTTTATTTTAATTATTTATCATGTTAATTTAACCATGACAAAGTAAGGGGCTCTCTAAAAAGTCAGAGTTTGTATTTCTTATGCAATAAGGTTATTATGGTCATACTGGACACATTTCTTCCTTTGTTGGAGAATGCATTATTAATCTTTGGCTGACCTAGCCACTTCCAAATGGATCCAAATTGCATCTATTCTAAATATTTTTACTTTTGATTGTTCAACATTCATTTCTTTATTCTCCTTGCTTTAATTTGGGGGGCAAGATGTTCCTTTTAAGTGACGCAAGATAAGTGCAAGGTCATTATTTAAGCATTCCCTATTAGAATATCTTTGTAGAATCACCCAACATATCATGCCTACCAAATCAATTTCTTATAGATGAAATTGTTTCATNTTTTTTTGTTGTAGATTTTTATAAGGTTTACATACATATCACAGTTTTTTTATCTTTAGTTGCTTGCTGAAATTCTTCATTTTAGCCTGAAGAGATTCTTCACGTTTTAGATATGTCAGCAGAAATGAACTGAGTCATAGAGAACTTTGTTTTCTGTAAGCATATTTTGAAAGTTGGGTGGAATGTGAAGCGCATGTGTTTCCCTATAATCAGTTTTGTTTTCTTTAAGTAACTCTACTTCCTTTTTTTTTTCCTTAAAAGCAACTCTTTTTCCTATAATAAGTTTTGTTTTCTTCAAATTAATTATGATTGCTCGAGCTGCTAAAATGTACGAGGCATTAAAAGTAGTTATAAACTCTATCTTGGTATTGGATTGATACAAGCTTGTTTGTTCAAGGACCTGTGAGAGGAATGAGCCATGTATAGAAACCTCCAATCCACACTTTTACATGAATTGATTATGTTTCTTATTTCTCTTCTCCCTACTTCTCGTCGGCGTCACCTGATTTCTCCCATTAATGTGGCTTGGTGAGCAACAACTACATTATTGTGCCTTAGTGATTCTTTGTTGTTACTTTCTTTGATGCACCTGTTCTGAAATCTGAAAGCAGGTTTCTATTTCCATCTGAACCTGTTATGATCTCTTTAATGAAACTGCTATATGAATTATGGGGATAGCTGGTCATGGAGCAAAAATTTTGGATCTTTTGATGTATACATTTTTTTTCTTTCTACATTTACATATCTAACACCTGAACTTTTATATGAACATACATATCACTTTGCACAACACATAGAGCTGCAAAGAGGAGATCATGCTCTCCAAGGTTGTTTGATAGCAAGAATGAAGCAATATTTATAAATTTCTTTTTAAGCGGCTCGAAAGAATTCAAGAAATTGGGACAACATGCCTTTGATCTATTTTATCAAAGCGACATGGAAGGCATCATTTTATTTTTTCCACGAGGAAAGGAATATATTGTATATGTATGAAAATGGCCACACATTTTTCTTGGTCTACTTTCATCTCATAGTAAAGACAATGAAACATTGTAGATTTGAAGCGATGTAATTTTTTTATTACAATAATGAATATATTTGATTCATTTCCCATGAATGTAGGTCAGCATGATCTAACCACGTTAAATCCTTTGTTCTCATGTGGTTATTCAATTTCTTTCTTTTAGGCTCCGTAATTCAAAATTCATACTTGCATTGATGGTATATCTCAAGTTCCTAAACTGTGTAAATGTTCTCATTCAATGTATATCTCTATCGTACATTATCATTTTGAATGAAAGTGTATTTATAATACATGTGTTATTAAATCACCCTATTTCCAAATATCCCTATGCAGGAATAATTCCATAACACTGCAATGAAAAAGGGTGCTTGCTTTGTAATTATCAATGTTTGTAGTGCTATATTTGTAACTTGCCCGAGCTATACTCAATTATTTTTGTTATATGGGAGCTTAAACATGATCATTTACATACATACCACTGCATTTACATACATACAACTGTTGATGTATGGCAGTGGAGAGTTTTTTGGTTAATTCTATTGTACTTTTACTTTGTAGTTGAACGAATTTTAAATTTATAGTTGAATAGATTTTAAAAAAACTGAAGCGAGGAGCATATAAATGAATGTGTTTATGAATCCGAACTAAATCAATCGAGCCTTGTTCTTCTCCACGTATATCAGTTTGCTGGCATTGAATTTTCCTCAACTTGACAATTTCAATTTAATTTTATAGTTAAGCTTAATTTTTAGCTGAATTGTAATGGAATTTGTCACAGCTTTGGGCTGTGATGTTATGTAAAGAAAGTTTGTTTTGATTGTCTTTGTTACTTTTGCTATGTTTTTTTTTTTTTTTTATGAAACATAAAAATTGTGTGGTATGTATGTAAATTTCTCTAAATATATTGTAGGGAGGAGCTTAGATGAGTTGAGTTAAAGGGCAACTTTAAACCTCTTTATATGTTCTGTTAAATATAGTTGATAAACGAGCATCATCATCATAATTCTTGTGGAATCTTAAATACTTGTTGTTTAAATTATTAAACTTAAAAAAAATATATTCTTTTAGAAGTGAGGGTATATGAACTTTCAGTTATATTTAAAAATGAATTTTTGCTTCAGAAGTTTCAAAAATGTAGATATTACAATTCTTTTAAACAGTTTTAACAAACAGGGGCAGCATAGTCATTTCTCCAAAAATAACTGTCCCACAGCTGTTTTCACACAGCTGTACCAAACAGACCGTCAGTTTGTCCGCAGCTGCTTCCCCCCAGCAGCTTCCTAAGGCAGCGCAGCAGCAGCTGCAGCTGAAAAACTGGGAAACTGCAGCTGTGCCAAACATAGCCTTATTCATCCTTTCATCATATCCATATTCATCCTTTCATCATATCCATGAAATAAAAACAAAAAAAAACTTTTTTAAGTAGATGTCCGTATTTGCGTAAACACATATGTAAATACTTCTAATTAAATTAGTATTGGATTAACAACTGTTATTTACAAATCAAATTTAAAATAATCCCAAGTAACAGAGCCTGGCTACCTGCCAGATTTTACACAGCGTACATGGTAATTAAATTCCACAGAAAACCGCGTGCTATTTTTTCATGAAAGCATAAATTATATTTTTAATCGAATTACGCGTAAAATTTTATGAAATAATGTGAGAGGAAGCTATATGTAGCTACTTATGGTTTATATAATTTATACATATCTTTTATGTAAGCTTTATATCACGAATAGCTCATGTTCAACTCAAGCAGACGTTGAATCAAGATTTGTCTGTGAATCATGCACAAGAAATAACGGTTAAAAATTTTGCTTGGTATGAAAAATGTTAAATGAGTAAAGTATTCTAGACTGGGTTAGTAATTGTTTGCTTGTCATATTTCGGTGTTTTGATTGTATTTGGTTGTTGGATTGACATTCAATCTTTTTGTAGGTGGTGCATGTAGAATTTAACTTTTTTGAAATGTCTACCATGACCATGTTGGAATGGAAAAGTTTTTAGGAAATGACAAATGCTAAAAAAACAACTTATGGAAGAAGCTTCACTCTTATTTAACACCTTACTTGGCTTGATACAAACTCAAAGACTCCACCCCTATTTNCATATTTCAACAGACCATGTTAACTGTTGGAAATATTGCAGGTATGTCACAGTGATAACAACATCATACTGCTGCCAAGCTTTGTGCTATGGTGGCAGTTTTAAAATGTCTATGATCGCAGCTTAAATCGCCGCAAGTAGACAAGGTAGGTCAAAAATACGTATCAAAATTTTCATAAAATGAAAAACATGAAATTAAAATCAAATCTCAATCTAAAATGAAAACGCAATCATAAAATAATTTAGAGTCCCATGGGGTGTCTTCCTATGTCTCCACCCTCCATCTCTGGCAATTGAAAGAACTCTTCAGAACTTGAACCAGTTTCATATGGTTAATCATAAAAATCAATATGATCAAGAACAAATCTTGATGCATTTTGAATGGGATGACTTCAAGAGTGAAATTTATGATCATTTGAGCTCTATTTTATCAAAAATAATATATTTATATCAACTTGAAGATATTGATGATCTAAACCTAAAAATATATAAAAAGATTCAATGAAAGTTCATATGAGTCGAGATCAAAAGTTTGCAGTATAATTTAAATCTTGAAACCATTAACTAGATTGCCAAATGATTTGTAAATTTGGCATGCTTAGACTCAATACAATGAGAGAAAAATAACAAGCTTAAGATCATTCAATTCTAAGATTGCTAAAACACTTAAATACTAAAAAGACTCTAATATACAATCAAATAAATCAATCCTAATCATGGGATAATTTTTTTTTGAGAGTTAACTAAAAATATAAGAAAATATTCTTCTAAAAAGTTATAAATAGGCTCTAATTAATAGGAAGGACAGCTGCAAACATTAATTAATATAAAATATATTGCATTAAATATAACTGACACTCAATTATTTAGGCCAAATTAACACACATATTAAAATACTAATCAAACAACATATTAAAATACCCAAACAACAACGATACAAAGATATGCCATGAATAAGCAATAAATAGAAAGAGAGGTAGGCAGGCAGGCAGGCAAGAAAGAGGTAATATGTTGAATCTCTAATTATTGTTCATCCAGAACTTGGCCTGCAGTTTTTCCACCGTTTTCTCATCAAGCTGGAAACTCCTCTCCAAAACATAGCGATAGATAGGCGGCTTCGATCCAAACACCGCATTGGCAATCGTAATCACCCCCGGATTCTGGCTGCTGAGCGCCGCAATGGCCACCGCATCTCCATTCCCATTATTGAGCTGAAAGTGGATGAGACCTTGCGGAAATACAAAGACATCTCCCTCATTCAGAACCTCTGTGTAGAGCTTATTGTCCGGATTGGATGTCACGAATCCAACAAAGAGAGAGCCCTTTATCACCACAAGTATCTCGCTGGCTCTCGGGTGAGTGTGGGGAGGGTTGAGGCCGTAAGGCGCAAAGTCTACGCGGGCGAGGGAGATGCCGAGAGTGTTTAACCCCGGGAGTTGCGTTGCTGAGACGGGCGTCACCTTTGATCCCAGCTGGTTCGTCGTGTTGCCTGGTTTGTTCAAGCCTGTGAAGAGGAAGTCCTTCGCCCTCACTAGCTTAGGGTTTTTGCACACCAACCCGTTCAAAATAACTGCATGTTCAACATAAAATGTACCAATTTTATTTGTAAACATTATTATTTAGCATTTATATATATTGGAAGATTTATATGTATACTTACATCTTTGCATATCTAATACTTAAACTTCTGCTCCTATAAATATGTTATTTTAATGGTGCATTAAAAGCACATATGGCAGTAATTAAAATTACAAGCGCACTTCAGATGAAACAATACCATAAATATTTAAAATCAATTTAATGAAATCAGAAGAATTAATGAAGCATGAGTGAATATATAAATCATACTGTTGGAGTTGATGTCTGCAACACAGAAATCCTGGAGCTGCGTGGGATCGGTGGCGATTACAAGCGAGGTGGACAAAGAGAGCAGTGCAATGAGTAGCAGCTGGAGCTCATGAGATAAAGCCATTTCCTTTATTCCTAATAAATACTTA
>JXCR01147379.1:28483-47835 GCA_002079205.1 Phalaenopsis hybrid cultivar
TGGGCTGCCCACCACCCATAAGGGCTCTTTTGGGAAGTGACAAGTGGTATCAGAGAAGACTACTGTCTGTCAGGTGTGTGAACTCTCCATGGTCGAGTGGGATCCTCGTTGGAGCCGATCCGTGACGAGAGCGTCACGTGATTGGGTGGAGGAGAATGTCATGGACAAATAGTTTCACATCTGCTAGGTGTAGGGCCGAAAAGCAATATTTAAGTCCTGGGCTGCCCACCACCCATAAGGGCTCTTTTGGGAGGTGACATACCTCCCACCTACTGCTCTCATGGTTTCTATAAATATTCTCTTTTGGTTTAAAGAAAATGCAAGCCAAGCAAAGCCAAGTCAAGTCCTCTTGAGAGCTAAGAGAAAGAGAGTAAGAGAGAGAGAGAAAGGGAGAGAAGAAAATAGAGTTTTTCTTTTAAACGTCGAGGTGCTCGACGGTGTAATTCCTCGAAGTATTAAAATCTTCTACAGCTCCGTGGACGTAGGCAATTTTGTCGAATCACGTAAATTTGTGTGTCGCTTTGGTGTTTTTTCTGCGTGCAATTTTTTTTGCTTCATTTTTCGCTCTATTGTCTTCGTTTTTCACAGCAACTGGTATCAGAACTTTGGTTCGAATCGAAGGAAGAACGATAAACGGAAACGAAGCGATGACATCGGGAATCGAGAAGTTCAATGACACAAATTTTGCTTACTGGAGAACACAGATAGAAGACCACCTCTATGGAAAGAAACTTCATCTTCCGTTACTGGGAAAGAGACCAGAAAAGATGGACGAGACGGAATGGAATCTGTTGGATCGACATGTTCTGGGGGTTATACGATTAACCCTGTCGAGATCGATTGCCCACAACGTCATCAAGGAGATGACTACTGCAGATCTCATAGAAGCTTTATCAGACATGTATGAAAAGCCATCGGCAAATAACAAGGTGTATTTGATGAAAAAATTATTCAAGTTAAAGATGGTGGAATGTGTGTCTGTTGCTCAACACCTGAATGATTTCAACACTATCACAAATCTGTTTTCACCTGTTGAAATTGATTTTGATGATAAGATACATGCGTTGATATTGTTGGTTTCATTGTCAAATAGCTGGGAAGCTATGAGGATGACAGTTAGTAGTTCTGCAGGTAAATCTAAGCTGAAATATGATGATATTCGTGATTTGATTTTGTCTGAGAAGCTGCGCAGGAAAGATTCTGGCGAGACCTCGAGTTCGAGTTCGGCGCTGATTGTTGATTCCAGAGAGAGATCACAAGACAAAAACTTAAACTGTGGGAGATCAAAATCAAAGTCAGGTCAGCAGGCAACCTGCTGGAATTGTGGCAAGATTGATCACATAAAAAGGATCTGCATGAATTCTAAGAAGAAGGAGAATGATTGCGCTAATGTTGTATCTGATGAAATACAAGATGCACTATTTCTGACAGTTTACAGTTCTGTTGATGACTGGATACTGGATTCAGAGACTTATTTCCATACATCTTCCCATCGGGAGTTAATGCAAAATTATGTTGCAGATAACTTTGGGAAGGTACATCTGGCTGATGGAAAAGCTCTGGACGTGGTGAAAATGGGAGATATTGATATTACACTCTCTAACAAGAGCAAATGGATTTTGCAAAAGGTCAGGCACGTTTCTGAGCTGAAGAAAAACCTCATCTTTTTGGACAACTCAATGAGGGTGATCATTCGGTAGTTTTCTCAGATAACACCTGGAAGGTTACCAAAGGAGCATTAGTACTGGCTTGGGATAAAAAAACTGGCACACTATATATGACTACAGGTTTACCAGGTAATGACACATGAGTCAGAGGTGCATTATGAAGAAGCAGAAGAAGGTCAATTTCCTAAAAAGTGGTAGAACGCCAAAGGCAGGAAAACCGGACCTCGTACAGACAAATGGTGGAGAACCACAGAGTTATGAATAAATCTTGCAAGATGAGAATTCGAGCAAGTGGGAGCTGACCAAGAAGGAGGAGACAAATTCTCTACCAGGGAATCAGATTTGGGAGATGGCAGAACTTCTATCAAGGAAGAAGTCATTGCACAACAAGTGAGTGTACCGGGTGAAGACTGTTTGGTGGCAGTAAGAGGTACAAGACTGAACTTATTGAAAAGGGCTTTCAGCAGGGGCAGGATATTGCTCATGCAGTTGGAGTTATAAGCAAACACAAGAGTAACTCAGGAAAGAGCTTGGTAGTACGAGGCTACGTTGACGGTAATATGTCAACTGAGGGTGTTACTCGTTAGAAGCTGAAGTTGTGCTCAACTTCAGCTGGTCTTCTGACATGAAGACAGAGGCTTTGAGTTGCAGAGGTGGAGGATATTATGTTTGAGGAAAAGATCGGTACAGCTAGTAGATGTTGCAGCCAGTAGGTGATGCATTCAGTGTCTCAGTCTCCAAGTGGGAGGATTGTTGGATAATGTGGAGACCCGGTCCACCGAATTTAATTAGCTTCCTAATTAAGTATCTCACCTACCGTTCACCTATCACACCCACCTGCCGCTCACCTACCATATCT
Organism: Phalaenopsis hybrid cultivar; assembly: GCA_002079205.1. NCBI lineage: Eukaryota > Viridiplantae > Streptophyta > Magnoliopsida > Asparagales > Orchidaceae > Phalaenopsis > Phalaenopsis hybrid cultivar. The sequence continues at coordinate 31,010 of JXCR01147379.1, forward strand.
CACCTACCGCTCACCTACCTCCCACCTATCGCTCTCATGGTTTCTATAAATAGTCTCTTTTGGTTTAAAGGAAATGCAAGTCAAGCAAAGCCAAGCAAGGTCAAATCAAGTTCTCTTAAGAGCTAAGAGAAAGAGAGGAAAGGAGAGAAGAAAATAGAGATTTTTTTGTAAACGTCGAGGTGCTCGACGGTGTAATTCCTCAAAGTAGTAAAATCCTCTGCAGCTCCGTGAACATAGACAATTTTGTCGAACCACGTAAATCTGTATATCGCTCTGGTGTTTTTTCTGCGTGCAATTTTTCTTGTTCCATTTTTCGCTTTATTGTCGTTGTTTTTCACATCACAAAGTGGTCGGATCAGATCTGGCAACCGAAGTAGCTAAGTGGGGCTGACCAGCCGAAGTGACCTAGCTGAACTCACTAGCGAAATTANCGTGCATTAAAAGCACATATGGTAGTAATTAGAATCACAAGCCCACTTCAGATGAAACAATACCATAAATACTTAAAATCAATTTAATGAAATCGGAAGAATTAATGAAGCATGAGTGAAATGTATATATATATATAAATCATACTGTTGGAGTTGATGTCTGCAACACAGAAATCTTGGAGCTGCGTGGGATCGGTGGCGATTACAAGCGAGGTGGACAAAGAGAGCAGTGCAATGAGTAGCAGCTGGAGCTCATGAGATAAAGCCATTTCCTTTATTCCTAATAAATACTTAGCCTCTTTCTCTCTCTCTCCCTCTAGCTCTACCTTGCTCGTGGTGAATTGCCAATGGGGTGTATGGTCGATCAGTATATATACAGTTTTAGAGAGATCACATGAAGTTAGTGTCGTGCATGGATTGGGATTTTTGAAGCAGTCATAGACTGAACAAGTCTACTTGACTTGGGGATGGGTTTTGCTAGATTTCTATGGTTAGTTGATGAAATTTTCATTGTTAAACTATTAAGAAGTCAAAAAAACATAAGGTGAAATTGGTTAGGTATTTGAACAACAACCATTAAAAATTAAAATATTGATATCTGACATACAAAGTCATGGAGATAACTATTTTGGACGAGGTCCTACGTTTGCTTGTATGCACTTTTGTGTATATATATATAAATATAAAGATTTACATATATACGATTCAATTTTTATATATTTACATGTTTAATACCTAAAGTTTAATTTTATATACTTGCTGTGAAAATATGAGTTTCACTTTCTAAAAGTTAACATGAAGATGCTGTTTAAATGATATGAAAATTTTGTAAAATGACATTGAGACCTGCAATACTCTGTGACACAGATTGTTAATCTTTAAATGAAAATCATAAAATTAAGTATTGTCGAGATGAGAATGCTTAGTGGATGAGTGGCTTTACACTTATAGATAAAATGTGAAACGATTGTTGGTGACATTAAACGTCGACCATCTGATGATCCATTTAGGAGAGTATATGTTTTAGATTCTATTTATGTTAATAAAGGCAGAGGTGGACCTAGAAAGATTTAGCATATTGTATAATAAATGATCTTAATTTATTAGAACTAAATGAAAATGTAATACTCAATTGAACACAACGGAGAAAAATGGATTCAGGTAGCCGACCCCACTTAGTGGGTTAAAGACATGTTGTTGTTTGTGGCGAGACCTAAAATATTGTATGGTTCATAGTGTTGGCCTTTAAAGGAGAAGAATAAAATTAAGTAATGTCAAGATGAGAATGCTTAAGTAGATGAGTGGCTTTACAATTAAAGACAAAATGCGAAATGGGTATATCCGTGAAAAGGTTAGTTTAGCTCCTGTGGCAGACAAAATTAGAGAGAATCATCTTAGATGGTTTGGACGACATAAAATGTCGACCATCTGATGAACCTTTTAGAAGAGTAGATGTTTTAGATTTGACTTATGTTAAAAAAAAAACAGAGATAGACTACCTACAAAGACATGAGCATGTTATTTAAAAATTGTCATAATTTATTAGAATTTAATTTTATTAGAACTTAATGACAATATGACTCTCNGAAAGATTTAGCATATTGTATAATAAATAATCTTAATTTATTAGAACTAAATGAAAATTTAATACTCAATTGAACACAATGGAGAAAAATGGATTTAGGTAGCCGACCCCATTTAGTGGGTTAAAGACTTCTTGTTGTTTGTGGCGAGACCTAAAATATTGTATGGTACATAGTGTTGGCCTTTAAAAGAGAAGAATAAAATTAAGTAATGTCAAGATGAGAATGATTAAGTAGATGAGTGACTTTACAATTAAAGACAAAATGCGAAATGGGTATATCCGTGAAAAGGTTGGTTTAGCTCCTATGGCAGACAAAATTAGAGAGAATCATCTTAGATGGTTTAGACGACATAAAATGTCGACCATCTGATGAACCTCTTAGGAGAGTAGATGTTTTAGATTCAACTTATGTTAAAAAAAACAGAGATAGACTACCTACAAAGACATGGGCATGTTATTTAAAAATTGTCATAATTTATTAGAATTTAATTTTATTAGAACTTAATGACAATATGACTTTCAATAGGACGCAATGGAGAAAAAAGCCGGTGGAGAGGCCCTAAAACTTCACACCACAAATCTCGTGCGTAGAGGAATCAGACGAACAAAGAGAGACGAGGTAAGGTATGAAATCACAAACCCGATAAAAGTCACCAGAGTCGAACCAACGATGGCACCAGAGCAAAAGCCACGTAAATGATCGGAGCTGGAAGCCTNCGCGTAGAGGAATCAGACGAACAAAGAGAGACGAGGTAAGGTATGAAATCACAAACCCGGTAAAAGTCACCAGAGTCGAACCAACGATGGCACCAGAGCAAAAGCCACGTAAATGATCGGAGCTGGAAGCCTCGCTTATGTGAATCTCCATCATAATTCCGAAGTTGGGGAAAACCTAGCAGATCATCTGCATTTCTTCTCAAACCTCGAATGTTTCAAAGTTAGGGAGGCTACTTATGTTGATATAGCTGGTATGGGGGTTGGATCTACAGATAGTTTGGTTTTCCCCCAGGTTTAAGAGTGACAAATTTACTCTAATTTTTTCTGATGTAGACATCTCCAACCTGGCTGAAAAGCGTAAATTTACTCTCATTGGGAAGTTACAGCTCAGACACCCAAAAATGGAAATTATTAGAAAGGTTTCTGAAGACTTCAAACTTTTGGGAGTTTGGAAGGTTGGTCTCTTTGATGAGAGAGATGATACAATTGTCTAAAGAAGATGACTATACTAAAATCTTTTATATAAAGTACATTACAATTAATGAGAAAGCCATGAAATTGCTTAAGTTGTCTCCTGAATTTGATCCCTGCCAAGAATCCCTTATAATTCTAATTTGGTTTAAACTATTTAGACTAAAATTACATTACTTTAATCACAAATTCCTCTATTCTATAGGAGCCGCTCTAGGGAGACCTATGAAATTAAACATACCCATCTTCAACCTTTCTAGGCTTTATGTTGCAAGGATTCTTGTTGAGAGGGATATCTCCCTCCCCAATGTGGAAGAAATATGGCTTGATACTGCACATAATGAGTAATGGCAGTTTATTGTCACTGAACAAAACCATATTATTGTAATCACTGCAAAATATTTGGGCACACACCTACCAAATGATTTAGACTACATCCCAATTTGTGATCCCACGTTTAAGTGCATTTGAACTTTTCAATTCCTAATCTTGATGACACTCAGATTGTAATTAAAGAGGGGGTGCTCAGGTTCCTCCACCTGCGACCCCTGGAGATAGTGAAGATGCTAATAATAACACCCAGGTGGAGGCAAATGTAGAAAATATTACATCAAGTGAAGAACTTCCATAAATGTTGAATGATACTNGGCTATTTTTGGATGTACATATTAAGTTTCTCAATTTTATTGCTCCTGGACAGTGACGACTATGACTAGGACAAGAAAATTTTTAAATACAATAAACCGAATCTTATTAGTCATAGTTTAACATAATAAATAGACTGCATGGATTTTCGTGCCCATGGCCCTTATATATAAGAAGTAAGGGAGCAGCTTTGTCCTCTCAAAATCTATTCCTCTTCTTTACTTTCACTTGATGTCAATGATCCCATTATCGAGAAAGGGTCTGATTCGACACTAAAACCTGTCGACAAGGGCAGAATGTTGGCGACCCATGGGATAAAACCGCTCCGGCCTGAGGGTGAACCAACAAGAAAGAAACTGGTCAAGAAGCCAAAATTGGTTGAGCGAGTGGGGTTGAGGAGTCATCTGTTTCAATTTGAGGTGCTCCAGTGCGAGTTCTGTCTAGCGTTGGGAAGGAGTCGGGTGGTTCGACAGTCGATCCGTCAATGAAGACCCCTACTGAGGCCTAGATTCAGCCGGGGGTCGCAAATGTTTTCCCTCCGAGCGATCTAAAAGAAGTCGGGGGAAGTGACCCTTTGGTCGACGAGAAGGAGTCGTCAGATGATTTTTTTGTTCTGCAATGTGGGTGGGACTACTTGATCTGCAGTGAATCGTATTATGGGTAAGTAATCCCCTCGGTTTTTCCTTATTTGATCCGCTTGTTGTTTACTTGTGACTTTTACTTTTTGTAGATGAGGACCCTTGTGTCNTTAGATTCAGCCGGGGGTCGCAAATGTTTCCCCTCCGAGCGATCTAAAAGAAGTCGGGGGAAGTGACCCTTTGGTCGACGAGAAGGAGTCGCCAGATGATTTTTTGTTCTGCAACGTGGGTGGGACTACTTGATCTGCAGTGAATCGTATTATGGGTAAGTAATCCCCTGGGTTTTTCCTTATTTGATCCGCTTGTTGTTTACTTGTGACTTTTACTTTTTGTAGATGAGGACCCTTGTGTCGGTCAGTTGTTGGTTGTTGGTGGTGGCCAAAATTCGTCCATGATGATAGACCCTGTTCCCCCGGCACCAACTAGTAGCAAGGAGAGTGTGGTCAACCNTCCATGATGATAGACCCTGTTCCCCCGGCACCAACTAGTAGCAAGGAGAGTGTGGTCAACCATTCGTTCAATCCTGTTGTGGCCTGGGGCAAAGTTTTTGAAGGGCATTTGTTGTCCCCTAGAACTTTGACTCGCCACCTAGAAGAATTGGATGTTGTTCTAGTTCTGCAAGATGAGGTCTTGAGAGCTGTCCTGGAGGAAATGCGCGGGGAGGTAGTCGGTCTTCGCTTGTTCAGAGTATTTGTTCTAAGGCCGGTCAAGTGAATCAGTTCAAACTCAGCGGCCAAACATTATATAGAAGGCTAGTTAGGAGAGGTTTGGTTCTGACCAAAGTGACCGAAGGCCAAGTTGTAAAGTGCCTTTTGTCGGACTAAGTTTCTCTTGTAGTTATGTTTTTGAATAAATAAAATATTTTGTTTTTGTTTATCTCAGTTTTTATGTTGATATGACATTTTNAACTAGTTAGGAGAGGTTTGGTTCTGACCAAAGTGACCGAAGGCCAAGTTGTAAAGTACCTTTTGTCGGACTAAGTTTCTCTAGTAGTTATGTTTTTGAATAAATAAAATATTTTGTTTTTGTTTATCTCAGTTTTTATGTTGATATGACATTTTCTCAAATTTATCACATTGCTTTTGAGCTTCCATTGAATCCATATAAATAGGGGTTGAGGGACCCATGAGCGTGTCTCTTGTCTTTTACTTTATGATTCCTCTGCTCGTTTTCTGCTTCTTCGTTCGGCTTTCTTTTTTTGTTGAGCTTTCTATCTTTGGATGGCTCCCAAGAAAACTTCCAGACCTTTAGTCTTGTGTCTATGGTCGAGCATTTTGTTCAGTATTCATCTGAGGCACTTTTGTGGACGAGACCTTTATTTTTGTCCCAGCCATCAAGTTGAAAGCCNTCTTTCTTTTTTTGTTGAGCTTTCTATCTTTGGATGGCTCCCAAGAAAACTTCCAGACCATTAGTCTTGTGTCTATGGTCGAGCATTCTGTTCAGTATTCATCTGAGGCACTTTTGTGGACGAGACCTTTATTTTTGTCCCAGCCATCAAGTTGAAAGCCGCCATCCCGATAAGAGGGCGACCAACAGACGCGAGAACGAGTTTGTGGTCTATCAGGATCAATTTTGATCTGGGATGTGACTCTCTTTGATTCACGAACTTCGGGCCCTTTTCAATCGGTACAGAGTTATTCTTGTGGTGATCAAGTCGAACTCCATCGCAACGGTCATGACTTGCATCGTTTTTGTCGGCGAAAGTGCATCTTGTGGTCGATTGAGCTGTTTAGTCACATGTTTTCTTTTTGCATGGAGTCAAACAATTATGTTTCTTTCATGATGATCTTTAAGGGGAGCATTGAGAGTGTATAGTGATATTTGTGAGTTTGTTGGGGACATCAGTCCTTGGTTTAGTTGTAGGTGATCATCTTTGTTCGGTCGACTTACATAAGTCCTTAGTCGATCGGCTTTGGGATGGCCGGTCGACTATGAGTTCTCCAGCTGGTTGGCTTTATGAGCATTAGCATTTGATCTTGACCGTCATGCTGATTTGAGATTCGTGCAGGTCATTTTTTGATGTACAACATGATGAGAATTTGATAATAAATTAATAATTGTAAATTCTTATCATAATGTTTCGCATGTGATGAAGTTAATACCTTATTAGTCACAGATGATATTTGGCTCACCACTCCTGTATATTCTTACCATTTTGTTGGAAATAACATAAATTCTACTTTTTATTTTCTCTCTAAATTTATTCATTTTGTATTTGTCTGACGTGTCGGTTTTATTTGTCTGAACAAATGGATGTGCATGTTTTTAGAGGGAAAATTAAATTGACTTTTTGTGTTATATTGGTTTATAAATGATTAATTAATTAGAAATTCTATGAGCATGACTTATTAGAGATAACTAATGGTTGTCATATATTCATATTTAATAATTTCCAAAGAGCCAAGATGTAGAGCTAAAAAAAAATCTGCTTTATAGCTGGTCTAAATTTGATGCCTTAAACTCTCTCTTCCTCAAGCATTTATGTTATGCTTATATATTGAAGTTTACATCTCCAATGCACTATTTATTGGTTTACAGCTTGCGAATTCTTCTCATTACTTGATCTTTATGATTTTTATTGATGAGCGTCCCTTATTTTGGGCTCTCGCTAGTTCTGCAAAGCTGTAATGTTATAATTGTTGGGGAAAATGAAATTCTTCATGTACTTTTACTAGAGTTCAATTCGATTAGAAATCAAAATCACACTGCATAAATAGTATTGCTCTTATTCAAGAAAATCAGAACAAAATATTTGAATGGAAGCACAACAATGATAATCCCGAAAAAACAAACTAGGATTTAACAAGAGAAACTAAAAAACGGAAAAAAATCATGGAGCCACACTCCCAAGAAATTTCCAGCGAGGAACAAGAAAATATACAAAATACACATTTAGATCTTCTCTCTATAATGAATGTAACTTACAAGACTCTAGTCCAAAACGTTCCTATTGATCTCAAAAGAGAAATTCATCTTGAAATCTTCATCCCCAACCTTTTTCTTTTCATGAGAAACCTGTCGAAAGATCCGCACGCTAGAGAGTCTACATTCGTCGCTTGAAATCTCAAATTTAAACTAAAACAGAAGAGAAACTGCATCTGGCGTGCTCGTGGCACTCCTTGGCACGGGAATATCGCATTCTCTATAACTAGGCACATAGGTGCTCCGAATATGGCATGGGGGCGCTACAGACTTCAGCGCAGGGATGCCGGCGCACCGCACCCATATGTCTGCAGTCGCGGTTGCGCCTTTCAGGCATGCGTTCACCACGCCTGAATTACTCTCTACTATTGTGTCCTGCTGGCCCTGCTTTCCCTGCTATCTGTGCTCATCCAGACTCCACAACACAATCCTAATGATAATTTACAAGCTTCAGATCTGAGTATAAATGCTCTAGTTTCAGCACTGATCCAATATAGATTATGTGATATCTTGTTAAACAAGCCAGCAATGAATAAGGTCTAATTTTTTTATTGTTTGGTCTGAAACATAGGCATTTATATAGGGGCTTTGAAATATGTTAGAATCTTATTTTTGCAAGCTGTAGCATTCCTTAATTAACGACACATTTTAAGCGTTATCGTCAGCAATTCTTTATCAACACACGTAAAGTTGGATTAAAACAATGGGAATGCTACGTATAGCAAAATTGTGAAATCAAAAATTGATTTTTCCCAATGAAAGCCATATAAACATGAACAAATGTAAAAACACATTATTTTCATTCATATCAGAAACAAGACACCGAACCAGTAATACAAAGTTCCAAATCATTCTTCCAGACATCACAAACCAATCCTTAGCCGATAAACCTCACCCAAACCCTCCCACTGCGAACCTTCTCCCAAAAAGAACACAAGTAATAAACAACTCTAACAGCACACTTTCCTCCTCTTCCTCCGACCACCCTCCCCCTCTTCTTCTCCACCACCGCTCCATGGTTCCCTGCCAAAACCATATACTTATCCTTCCTCGTCAAACTCGTACACTCATACGATAATCCCCCTGCAATCATTCTCTGCACATAATTAGCCACTTCATAACTACTCCTCCCTCCTTCTCCACATGTATGCTCTTTCCCCAACTTGCTCAAAAAACTCACTTCATAAACTGGTCTTGGATTCATGAAAAAGTAAAAGGAATCCAATCCTTTCCATCCTCTCGCCGTCGTTCCGTAGAACATGCTCATCCTAACCTTCACGGCTACCGGCACGATTTCGTCGGTCAATTCAGCAAACAGAGCAGAGAATCTCAGCAAAAAAGGCTCACGACAAGTGGTTCCTTCAGGGCATATGGCAAGGTCGCCTCGGGTTAGGAGTCTTTTGATGGCAGCGGCGTCGGTGGCGCGGTCACGGGTGAGACGAACGGTTTTAATTGGGGAGATGAGTTCGGAGAGGCGGGAGAGGGAGTAGGTGAGGGCAGTGATGGGGCGGCGGAGGGAGAAGGAGAGGAAGACTGGGTCGAGGAGAGTGCGGTGGGAGAGGACGAAGAGTACGCCGGTGGAGGAGGTGGAGGGAGGAGGAGGAGGTGTGCCTTGGATGATTATGCGCACGCCGAGGGAACGAAGGGCGGGGAGGGAGAGGTGGACGGGGAGGAGACAGCCGGCGGCAATGCGGAGAATGGAGAGGAAGAAGGCAAAGGGGAGGTAGAGGATGGTGAGGAGGGAGAGGAGAGGGGTTGGCTTTTGGACAAGGCGGCCGTCATGGAAGATGATGGGTTTGGGGAGGTGAGCTGAGCTCACTGCAGGGAGTTCTGGGTTGTGTAGCACCATGTAGGATTCCTGTTTCGTTAATAATTACCATTAGTAAATTCATAAGCATATAATTAAGATTTTAGCACAGATTTAGTAATGGCTAAAAAAAATGGTTTAAAATGGTCCTGATTGTCTTCAACTTCTTTTTTTCTAATGAATTTTATAATATTTTTAAGAGATAAATGAAAGCCATTTGGGAAAAGTGCAACTATTTGTTAAATTTGAACTATTATTGTAATGCTAACCTTGCAGCGATTCATGAAAGCGCAATCCGAATTCCGATGACTAATCCCAATTGTCTGCGGCAACAATTCACCACCAAACACCCTTTTCAACGCTTCAGCCTTCCTCTCTCCGACAAGCACTCCACTGTCGCGCACCAACCCTGTAACCCTTCCTCTATAGACCCCAAGCTCCGTCCCCACCACCTCGTCAACCCCCAAATACTCTTTCAAAAACGGCCCCACCATCACCGCCGGACTCTCCGTCACCACGCACCGCCGACCGCACGCTGACAACACCCGCCATGTCTCCGGATGCAAATCCTCCACATAGAACTTGGGCAGAACGGCACGTGCTACAGACTCGATGGTTGATAATTTTGCTCCGGCGAGCGAAGCAAAGATGAGAACTTTGATGCCTGCGGATTCGGAGACGAAGTGGTGTAGGAAAAGGGAGAGAGGGTAGAGGAGGAGGAGGAAAAGAAGACGAAGAGGGCCGCCGGTCTCAAATGCGGCGAGGGCGAAGTAAGGGAAGGAGGAGGCTGAGCGGAGGAGAGTTCCGTTGAGGTCGGAGATGACGGTGTGAGTACTGCGGTTGTGGTAGGAGCAGGCTTGNTTCAAATGCGGCGAGGGCGAAGTAAGGGAAGGAGGAGGGTGAGCGGAGGAGAGTTCCGTTGAGGTCGGAGATGACGGTGTGAGTACTGCGGTTGTGGTAGGAGCAGGCTTGGATGGAAGGGGAGGAGGAAGACATGGTTTTGGCCATGCAATCTCTCTCCCTCTCTCTCTCCCTCTCCCTCTCCCTGTCTTGAGGATGGCGATGACTGATTCTGCTGCGAATTGGGTAGGATTACTGTGAGGGTTTATATAGATTTGAAGGGAGGAGAAGAGGGATGATTTGGAATTTGCAGGCTAATTAATGANTAGGAGGAAGTCATGGTTTTGGCCATGCAATCTTTCTCTTCTCTCCCTCTCTTTGTCTTGAGGATGGTGATGACTGATTCTGCTGCGAATTGGGTAGGAGTACTGTGAGGGTTTATATAGATTTGAAGGGAGGAGAAGAGGGATGATTTGGAATTTGCAGGCTAATTAATGAAGTAAATTTCCAACACCGCGGGAATTCCACGTGCCGCTTTTGCTTGCCAGCTTATTTTAATGGAGGAATATTGGCGAATTTGTGTTTTGAGTTTTCATACATACCCTCCCACTCCATTCGTTTCTGTTTCTGCGGGAATGAGTTCAGGTGCATTTTCATACATACCACTCCATTCTTGTATATTTATACAAAATTTGATTTTACATTTATGCCCGCCATATCATTCATATCACATCAAAAATCATCATCATTTTAATTCTTAAAAGTTAATAATAGTTTTTCATGCATAAGGTGAAATTTAATTTTGCATGCTTCCAATATATGTATGTATCAATTTTGGTTGGATATTTTATTGAAGCAAAATAGGAAATACAAATATGAAAAATAAATATAGTTAATTCAAATGTATAAGATTATTTAATAAGTATATATAAATACTTAATTATTATTGATGCGTGCTAGAAAATTTGCGGCGGTAGAGTAATAAATTATCGTCTTAGTGTTGTACAAAAGTTCAGCACACATACAGATGAAATAGAAAAAAACGGTGATGACTCCAGAAATTTTTACGTCGAAAAACCCCGTTAAGGAAAAATCAAGGGGTCTGGCTCAGTTGCGGAAATCCATTATTGATTGATGATTACAGAAATCTCTCGTCCCACAGACGGGAAAGGGTAACTATATTCTCATATTACAATGTCGACTGACGGCGTCTGGTTGGTGGTGATTGATGACGGTAGGTGGTGGTCCACGACGGTTGGCGGTGGTCGACGATGGTCGGCAGTGGTCGACAATGATAGGTTGTGGTCGTCTGAGGTCGGCGGCGGCGATTGACGACGGTCGACGATGGAGGTTGGATGTTGTCAGCGGTGGTGTTGAGCTGCAGCTTCTCTTCAAAACCTCGGGCTCTCTCTAGACTTCCTCTCCCCTCATGAGAGGGATGGGGCTCTATTTATAGTGTTCTTAGTTCAATTAATGCATGAATATGAATTATTTTGATCGGACGGTCCAGAAAGTTTCCCTCAATTATACGGCGTTTAATGGACATTTGAGTGTCTTAATGATGTCAGAATTCAGTGATCTTGGGTTCGTTGGATTCGTCTTGTCGAACCGCTCAATTTAAGTACAAACTTGTCATATTTGACAGTCGTTTGATTTTTTAAATGTATTCATAAATCTTCTAACTGTGATTTAATGACTTGATTTGACTTAGATTGTGTTAGTTTTCATATCATTAGGTCTGTCTCATCGAACCGGTCTATTTGACTATAAGTTTGTTGAAATCAGAGCTCTTGATGACTTTTTATTAAGATTTGAATGTTTCTTGCTTAAACTATCATCTCGAGATTCGTGTCATGTCTCAACGTTCGTGTTGGATGATGAATTTTTTTGGGTGGTGTATCAATTATTATTTTTTGGTCATGTGCTATAAATTTTATCCTAATGCTTTTCTAATTTAAATTAAACTTTTATATTTTAAAATAAACATCTTAAGCTTCATTTGAGATACTTCGAACCTCTTTTGTGCCTGACCAACAAGCGTTTCTAAATCTCTACTGAAGTTCTTTCGTAAGAAGGGTGATTTTTTACCATGTTAGATTGCATGTCACATTCTTCATTCCGCCAACATGCCTTTCAAAAGAACTTCACCAAAATTCAAAACTCGCTCAAACGAAGCTTTAATACTTATAGCCATTATAAATTTTATTCTACGAATACATGCATGCATACGTATTCAAAACTTTAGTCCAAGAGCAAGCTTGGGTCCATCCTCATCCATCTATTGTTGACAAATGAATTTGCACTTTACCAGGCTACATAACAAATATTTATATATCTAGACGAATATACAAGTAGCACAAAAAATATTCTTTCCCATAACTTTCCAACTGAAGTTCACATCATCTTGTCATGAAATTCCATTATAACAAGTCCGATTTACGAAAGTTATAATCTCTTGTTGTCTAATGATATTTAAATAAATAAGAAAATTAAAATCATTCTGCAGAGCTCGCCGATCAGCATTTGTCGATTATTAAAAAGTCTCCACATAGCTGCTGGTATAATAATTGTCACCGTCCTTTTATGTATTCAGCAATGGCGCCACATGTCAGTTAGGCAGCCCTTTGATTATTTTGGATCCATACAAATCGGCATCCGGAAGGCTTATAGGTCTAATGATTCCCAAGCATTTTCTTTTAGGGGGCATTTAGTGCATGCCACATGTATTTTTTTATGTATTTTTATGTATCTAATGCTTAAATAATTTGTGATTATTTATAATGGAACATTTCGGGATTTATAGAAGTGTCAAAATAATTATCGATGATTTACATAAAGTGTCCGTATGTAAAAATGTATACGGTATTTGATCTCGACCGTTAATCACAAAAAAATTGTATGACGATGGGTCTTATTTTAAATTAAAAAAAAATATCGTTGTAATGAAAAATGATGAACGATAGAGATTGAACGTCATATAAATTTTTACATATCAGGTCCGTATGAGTAATTTTTCCAACGGGAGAATATTTAGTATTCTGAACAATTCGTACGATATTAGGGGCCGACGTCGGTTCGCATGTACCTCGGCCGCCTAATTTGGTGAGTTGTTAAAAAGCGATCCATTTGACCTAATTCTGATTTAAATAGCGTTGACTCATGCGGAAAGAATTTGTAATGCTCACTTGGCGAGTCGACGGCCGGCATTATTAATTTTTTATTATTTTATTATTTGACAAATTGTGATTTACTTTAATATTTAATTTAATTTAAAGGTCAAATTTAAAAAAATAATAATAAGATATAATGTACTTATTTCCATTTCGTCAAAGCTTTTGAACTCTTCTAGTAAAAGAGCATGACGTTAAACATTTTAATTAATTTTAAATTTATAATTATATTATAATTTGTGGTATGTATGTAAATTTCTTAATCATTTGTAGTTGTAATACTTTAATGTCATCAATCCTTAAAAATTAAATGTGAGTTATATGTATTATATTTATGATAAAATTCTAAGTTTAAGATTATAATTATGCACTAATCATTATATTTTTGAGGATTATTCGAGTGCATACATGCGTCTGATATATCTGTTATGGGATTTTTTTTTCGGATATTAGAACATTGTTGATCGGTGCATCTTGTATCGATTGGCCCGCCTTAAGTTGATCGGTTCGCCTTAGGCCGTCCATCTCAGGTTAAATTGGATGGATTTCTCCGTTGTGACCGAGGGGAATGATAACCAATGAGTGGGTCCTTNATAGAAATAATAGTTAAAATATCATATTGAATTAGAAATTAGAAACTCATAATGTAATATTAATCATATTTGATGATGTTGAATTCAAATATGTTAGGGAACTCACCTGAGGAATATAGAGTGACAATGAGAAGGGAATAGAGAGAGAGGACAGTAATAGGTAGTAGAAAATGGGTAATATTTATTCGAGAAATGATATCTTATTTCTAAGCGTAAGGAGTATGGGTTTAAGATTATAATTATGCACTCTAATCATTATATTTTTCTGGGTTATTCGAGTACATACATGTGCCTGATGCGATTTTTTTTTCGGATGTTAGAATATTGTCGATCGGTGCATCTTGTATCGATTGGCCCGCCTTAAGTCGATCGGTTCACCTTAGGCCGATCCATCTCAGGTTAAATTGGATGGATTTCTCCGTTGTGACCGAGGGGAATGATAACCAATGAGTGGGTCCTTTTGTCCATCACTCTCGTACTTGTTCGTTGGATTGCTTCGAGTTTCATGCTGACATGTTTTTTTAATATACATATTTAATTTCACGATGTTCTTACTTAAAAGCCGTGCTGCAAGAAGAACAAGAGAATCTTTTCGTGATACAAAAATACAAAAACATAAATTCAATTTTGCACGATATAATTGCTTAATAAATGACTTCCCTAAATTTTCATGTTCAAACTTTTATATATAGACCGCAACTGAGTTAGGGACTGCGCGTTATCCTCCCTTCTTTCTCTCTATATGTGGTATCACCTTTCTCTAATCCTTCTGTGGTGGCCGACGAAGGAGCACCTGGGGCTACATCCCATGATAGGGACACCCTACTTAAGGCCCTTGGGGGCACGAGAGCTAAGGTTTGGAAAGGAGGAGATGTACGAAGAAAAAGGCCAACAAGAAGTATGTTGGGGAAACAAGTAAGAAAAGGCTAGTGCACAAGAAGAATGTTATCGCTAGGAGGACCAGATGGTATCCTCTAATTCGCTTGTCCGATCACAATAAAAGAAGCTTCATAAATAATCCATGGCTACTCCATCTGAATGTGAATCTTTATTACTATAATTATTAGTAGTGATATTAAGATCCGGGACAAGAAGCGCAATATCATTACTAGAGCTAGGTAAAACATTTATCAAAAGTAAAATATCATAAAAAAATAGTGTTAGAGTTTAATCAAAATTAGGTAACGACGGTGCCACATCAAGAACTAGAACAACAGAGTTACACTTCTATTATGGCTAAAATTATTTTATTTTTTATTTCTACTCATACTTTTAAAGGTAGGAACAATAACCGTTGGTTTTTAGTAGAAGTTTTGGGACAAATGTTGAACAAGCTTTGCATTGATTAGACTTCCATTCATAAATCACATCTTAAATAAAATCATGCCCTTTAACATTAAGGAAAACATAATCAAGAACAACAACTTCAAGGTTAATTTCAATACTTAGTCTAGCAAATGTTAAATGAGAAGCTTGGACAGTTAAAAGATCAACAACAAGATATATTTTGCTACCAATCTTAGATATGCCATTCTCCTACCAACAATACAAAAGGATCTAAGAACAACATTTAAAAATAAAAGATTTCCCATAAATTATCAAACAAAGTGCCATCTCTTCTTCATAAAATAAAGCTTGATTATCTGAACTAGGCAAGTAAAAAAGATTAAAAAGAAAGTCATTAGTAACATTTGAAGATATCAAACCTTTCTAGTTGGGAACAAGCGTATGACCAAGTAAGGAATGAGTCGAGGAAGAAGATGAAAAAAGAAAAAAAGAAACATCATGAATAGAAAAAGGGGCAGAGTCCAAAAAATCTCTTACCATACACCAACAATGAAGAAAAAGAGAGAGAACCCTAAATTTGCTCGAGAGGAGGAAAGAGGAGGAGGAAGACTCTCCAAAATCTAGTGGAGCCAAAGAATCGCTCTCGAAGCACTCAGACTCTCGCATTCGATTCCCAGTTCGTAAACGGTTGACTTCCCAATTTATTAAAAATAAATAAATAATATTGCAAGTTGTATTTAGTAAATATTGTAATGTGGGTTAAATCTTAAAAAATAGTTTGCATGATAGAAGTTAATTTAATCAAATTCTGTTAAATTCATTTCAAACTGTTTGGCTACCTGTTTAATGAGTTAAAGATTTATATGACCAGAACATTCTTTTATGATTATTTTACTTGTACCAATCTCAATTAGAGTAATTAATTATTTCAACTAATAATTAATTAGTAATTCTTTTAAGCTAATTAATAATAATTTATATTCCTATAGGATAATTAAAGAAATGAAAATATCAATTAACTTAAGATAATTAAAATTTTATTAACTAGGAGGATTAAGTTATACATAAATCGAGAAAAGCTTTTAATCATTTCTAAAGTTATTAATAAATTGTAGTTAATGCAATAAAATAAATTTTATTTATTCCAATTAAATTATAAATATTATGGATTTTTTTAATAAATTTATCAATTAATTAATGGTAAATTTAAGTTAAAATTTAAATTTTAATTTATATGTGTTTATTTAATTATTTTTAATTAATATACTTTATAAAATCCCCGCATCTCCTCTTTCTCTCCCTCAAGGGTGCATTTAGGACAGCGGTGCAGTGTCACACCACAATTTTTCTTGTTTCGTAAAATTGTGTTTTGTCTTCTTTCTCAAAAGGCTACAGTTGAATGTTGTGCTTTCCCACCTGACATTGCCACTTGCAGCTAGGGCTATCAAAAGAGCTCGTTATTCGTGAACACTTGTGTTCGGGTCAGTAAGTAGCTTGCGTTCGGTTGGTTCATTATTCATGAACAGAATTGAACACGAATAAGTTTTTAAAGCTCGAATTATAAACGAGCCGAACGCGAACAACTCTTTGCTCGCTCGTGTTCGGCTCGTTTTAGCTCGAAATAATATATATATATATATATATATATATATATATATATATATATATATATATATATATATATATATATATATATATATATATATATATATATATATAT
>JXCR01147379.1:47842-73773 GCA_002079205.1 Phalaenopsis hybrid cultivar
AAGAGATTTAAGCTAGTAAGTTTTAGTAAATCTTGTAAATCTTGATTTAGTAAATCCAGAAAGGATTCATTCCTAAAAATTGTTTGGCAACATATTTAATAAATCCCGTTAAATCCTATGAAATTGTTTGATAATTTTTGGGATGATTTAAAATTCTATTATTGTCATTAAACTTTAACAAAACATAATAGGATTTCATAAATTATGTAAATTCAAATTCTTGAAATATTTCAAAATAATAAAAATCAGTTTGCTTCTTAAATTTAATTAATATTTTATTTGAAACTATGATAATTGATAATCAACATTTACATATTTACTAAACTAATTATATAGTAATACAAATTTTATTAAATTATTTTTTAAATAGAAGTTCAACATCTATAAAAGAATAAATAATTAGTTATATTAATTATTAATAACTTATAATTATTGAATGAATAAAAAATAATATTTATGTTTTATTAATTATTAATTAAATGATAAATATAATTATTAATTACTAAACTAATTATATAGTAATAAAAAATTTTATTAAATTAATTTTTAAATAGAAGTTCAACTTCTATAAAAGAATAAGTAATTAGTTATATTAATTATAAATTACTTATAATTATTGAATGAATAAAAAATAACATTTATGTTTTATTAATTATTAATTAAATGATAAATACAAAATTTATTTACATACAATTAATTTGATAATAATTTATTAAAAAATAAATTATTGCATATGGATAGTGAGTATAGAAATATATGTGGTATCTGATCTTGATCGTAGATCACGATAATCTATGAACAGTATATTTCGATTGCCCCACTTTTAAGATTATTTAAAAATAAAAATCGAAATACCTTCTCATCGTTCATCAACCAATCAATCGGACACCATCATGCGCAATAATTTTTCGTCCCTCGAACCCTCGTATGTCCCTCCTTTATGTGTTTCGTCAAACCGTCTCCTTCGTGACCGGACCATCGCCGATACAGTTGCAATAGGAGCTAGCTGGAACGCAACGACGGGATAGCGAATTGCAGGGTCCCGAAACTCCCATTTTTGTCTTCCTTCCGCTCCTTTCCTACCCGAAACCATCGAGGAAGGTAACTTCACGTCTTCTTTTTCGCGCGAATCGTTCGTCTTGGATTTACTAAATCCATCGGATTTATCAAATCCGAGCTTTATTTTGTCCAGAATGACCGTCTGGCAAGATTTAGGTTAAATCCAGCTTAAATCCTGCTCTAGTTACCAGACAGGCCCTTAAAGATGTCTTTTTGGCTGTTTGGCAGGTTTTAGGTTAAATCCTGGTAAACCTTGCTACCAAACAGCTCCTTGGAGATTTTAGGTTTGTAGATTGGCATGATTTTGGTTAATTCTGCTACCAAACTGCTCTGAAGCCTAATTTTTACGGAAGAAGACCCAATTCCAACTAAGGTGAACTTCTATTTCTTCCCCTGAACCTGTTATTGTAATTCCTTGCTTCTTTAGATGCACATTTACGTAGGGTTAAATTCAAGTTTCAGAAAATCGTTGTTTTTCTTAATGCTGCTCTATTTACTGACCTGTAAATGATAGGAAGATAGGTCAGCTATTGTCCTTTGTAAGGATTCTATTTTGCAGTTACACATTCTTTGAGGCATTCTCATGTGAGAGTTTGCTGATCGAGATTAATTAGATTTATCGTGCAAGTGAGATTAAATTAATGAGCAATGAATTTATGTACATTATTTCGACGAAGGATTGAAGTTTTATCAATTTTTTTGTCTTGTGTTATATACCATATTATGGATTCCTTCAATATAATGTATTATGTATGTATTTTTTCGTTTGTCAAATTATTACTGGAAAAATAGAATCTCAGATCACACATATATATATCAATAAATGTCTACGGTCCAACGGGATATAAGATCATACTAGACATGTGAAGGGAATGAAAATATTTAGAGTATTTTCAAAGAGTTCTCAGGCCTAAATGAGATATCAACTTGGCAATCTCTGCTAATTCGCCTTAATTTGATAATGGTCCTAATTAACACTAGCTTGGCAAGAAGGACAGGATCTCTTCAATCCGCCTCATGTCCTTGTAGCAACATAGGCCACACTTACCGAGGTAGTATCAGATCTCTTGATGACCCGAGCTGCGTGGGTCTTTCTCTTGTATGATCATTTGTGTAGCCACCCTTGGGTATGAACACTTGGAAACTTATAAATAAGTGGCTTTTTCTGTCAACCTAGAGATCATTTTCTGCTTTTTCCCTTCTCTTACAAGCCCTGTCTGGATGGTATGAGACCACAAATGTTTCTGGGTTCAGCAATATGTGACTCTTTACATCAACAATTTTACTTGTTTTGTTTTGTTTTTTTTTTTTTTTTTTGTGGTACGATTATTATTGGTTAATTGCAAAAATGTGATTGTAGTCTTTTCAATGAAATATTTCGAGCTTATTTGTATTTTATTTTATTTAGTTATTTATTTATTTATTTCTCCCCTTGCTCCTAAAAGTTCAAGTGAGCAATAGCATGGAATCACATAGGACGGTTTATTCAAATACAAGTCATTAATAATAGTATGCTCTTAATTAGTGAGATCTTCCTTTTGCTTCAGTTCATGCATTTGTCCTATTTGCTTTGGCACTTTCTAATTCAAGCCTTCCATCCTAGCTTTATCAGGCACTTTCTTTTTTGTTGTGAAATCTCTCTTTTCTCAAATTCTGAGAACAACTTCAGTAGTTTATGACAATCCCCAAATGTTTTTAATTTACTGATCACTCGAGTTGGCACAGTCTTTGGCATACTAATCCACCAAAAGTTACTCCCAATCTCTCAACATGGCTTCTTATTAAATTTCCCTCTACTTCTTGCTCTGGTATTTCATCTCTAAACTTTTAAATCCCAGTAGTTGGCTTTCTATTTTTGCAGAGATAGCAAAAAAATTCAGAGTGACAGCTTTATACATTAAGGTTCGGCCTTTTTTGAACTTGTATCTAAGTTTATTTATGTTGAGAAAATGTAGTCATAATGCTTAATTTCTTAGTGTCTTTGTTATCATTCTAATCAAGACTTAGCACCTTTTTTAAATTATCCGTTTCAATCTACCTTTCTTTTGAAAGTTTCTTTGTGATTTTTTCTTTATCCCTTATTTTCTGTCTATTGACTTCCATATCACTAAATCTCATTATAGCTTTAACTTCTATATCCTTGCTAAGCTATCAAAATGTGCTTAATGTTATCAGCTTATTTATCTGCATGCGTTTTTTTTTTGTTATTATTAATTACATTTGAGTGAGTTTAATATTACATTTTTTAAATTATCCTTTATGAGCTTAATGTTATCAGCTTATTAATTACATTTTTTTTTTCATTTCTTAACAATTTTGAACTGTGAATTATTAAATTAAGCTGTTTTTATGGTTAAACTTGTTGGCAGGTACGCTGTATATGGTGTAATTTCTCACCTTCGCAGGTAAAACAAGTAGGGGCCTAGAGGATGAAGAAATATGGCCTGCAGCTTCGGTTTCCTCCTGATCAGCAGAAGAAGATGACATCGAAGCCACCCATTCGACCTCCAGCTTCCATTTTTGGTGGTGATGATGATGATGATGATCTCACAAAGGGGATCTCTCGCCAAGCGCCCAAGAGCAGGGCCCTTCAAATGGTAACTCCGTAATATTTCCTTACACTTTTATTGTTTTTGTGTAGACATTGAAGTTTAGGTATGAGATATGTAAATTCATAAGAATTTTGTGCTGCGTCTGTAAATTTTCCTTTTTTTTTTCTCTATAATAGCTGTGTTGTTCTGAGTTAATAGCTGAAGATGTGCCTTTTTCATGTTGGCTTGTGTTTTGAATTTTTTAGATAGATGAACAGCAAAAAAAGACTCTGGAGGAGGACCCAATGGCTTTTGATTATGATGGGGTGTATGATGAGATGAAATCCAGTGCTGCTTGTGTTCGGGTTCAGGACCAGTCCAAGAGGGAGGTAATGTTATAAATATCTTGCTTATTTAATTAACCTTGAGATTAATGTATACATAATTGATTATGGGTATTATTTGTGTTTTTTGAAGTTTTATGTTAGTTGCAACTTACACTTACAAACTGGACAAACATGAATAGAATTTACGAAATACTGTCTTCTAAAGTAGAAAATAAAGTAATAATTTTCTTCTATATTGACATTTGCTCATATTTCCACAATATTTTATTTATATTGTTCATGATGAGATTGATTCTTCTTGGTTGTATACAAGCTTAAAGAATATTTTAATTTCATCGACTTAGTGACTTGAAATAGCTATGCAACAACATTTAAGTGGAGCATTTAGGCATTTGGTCTGAGAGAAAATTGATGTAACACGAATTTATGCTGCATTTAAAATGCTTCAACACCGTAATAGGGAATGAAAAGTTCGTCAATGAATTTTCTCTGAGGACTTTTTTATTTTATTAAGAGAAAGGATTTCCTGAAACAAATTTGATTTGAGGGTCCACTTTTCTCAAATGATTCATTGCCTTCATGCTTTGAAATGGTTGTTGGTCCTTGTCTCTAGGTTAGGCTAGGCTAGGCTCGGCTCTAGTGCTCTAAAAACTTCTCAGTTGGACATTATGATTAAGGCACAGCTAAGTTAAGCAATCACATTTTGTGATGCAAATCTATTCAGTTATTTTTAAAGCATACACCGTTATATTATTAGATGAAGAATTGTAAATCTAATGACTTATAGAGTGTTGGTGATTAAGAATGTGAAATAAATAGCAGTGAAGACTAGATTAACCTTATGTTATGGAAGCTACATACTCTAATTTGTTTTAGTGGTGGTTTACATACACTACACTCAAAACATATGATTTTACATATATCTTATCTAATGACTTATAGAGTGTTGGTGATTAAGAATGTGAAATAAATAGCAATGAAGACTAGATTAACCTTATGTTATGGAAGCTACATACTCTAATTTGTTTTAGTGGTGGCTTACATACACAACACTCAAAACATATGATTTTACATATATCACATCTAAACATTGATATTTACAGAATAAGCACCTGCATTAACAATGTTAAACCATCTCGCACAGACTCGCTGGACGGGAAAGCGGAAATGCAGCGACGGGAACGTGGCGGAATAATAAGACCTTCAAAACTCCCTTCTTTCTCCTCTGATTGACTGTTGAAAACTTTTTAAAATAAACCGTTCTTTCACCCAGCTAAGAAAATTTTCAAAGAGTGCTTATTTCAGATTAGAAAATTTTCAATTGTCAATCTGGGGGCATGATAAGACCTTCGAAACTTCCTTCTTTCTCCTTTGGAAATGCAGCGACGGAAAGGGGAATAACCACTCCGTCTCCCTCCTCCTCCCAAACTTGCTTCCCTTTCCACGGAATCGGTGTGCCACCACCACTCACCGTGGTTGAAGGGATCGCTGGCACCGGAGATTGAAGAGAGGAGGAGGAGAAGACGATGGCTGACTATCGTGACAAGGCATCCCCTTCCATGTTGAATATGTCGTTGCCGAGTAGATCGCCGATTATGGAGGAGAAAGTCTTCCTGTCGCTGCCTTCTCCACAGCGAGCCCGCTGTTTACCCTCTACTGCTTAGCTGCACAGCATCTAGCACTGTCTCCGGCAGTTTTGTCAGACTTCCTGCGGGAAGAGTTGACCGAGAAAGAAACTGAGGAGATGGATTGTGTTTTCTGTGCATATTTATGAGTTTAAAGTTCTTATTCCATGTTTAAAATGTTAAGTTTTTAGTGCTGTGTATGTAAAAACCCCTGTGTATTATGTTGTTTAAACTTTAAATATAATATTTAAACTTCATGGTCACTTCTTTTAGACCATCTATTATACATAATTTTTTTTTTTTGTACTTTTCAATTACATAAAATTTAAAATATAGTTCTTGTTCATATACCATATTTCCTTTGATCGTGTGAAGTTAATATTTCAAGTGAAAGACACCTTCTGTTCCAAGGTTAATGTCATTCATTCCTTATGATTTTTTTCTTGATTGCAGCCAAAATATATAACCTCGATCATTGAAACTGTGAAAAAGCGTGAGCGAGAACACGAAATTATATATGAGAGGAAATTATTGAAAGAGAGAAGTAAAGATGATCATATCTATGAAGACAAGGAAAAGTTTGTTACGAGCGCATACAAACAGAAGCTTGCTGAACGTACAAAGTGGTTGGAAGAGGAAAGATTGCGCGGACTCCGTGAGGAGAAAGAGGATGTATGTTGTACAGCTCCCTTCTAATACCTATTACGTTTTTGCAATTTACTCATTTGATTTATGTGCTGTTTAATCAGGCATGCTGTTCTGTTGTGGTGAATAATATTTATAGATGGATATATATGCCATTATACTGAATTCCACGTGGTATTCAGGATATATCTGCATGTGTTTCTAGTTAATGGATATTCTTAATGCCCTTTTTGCAGTGATATTCATCAAGTTTTAACTAGCCATTCTCAACTAAAAAAAGAAAAAAAAAATAGGTTGGAATTATTGTTTTTGGTTTTTTGCCGACAACGTAGCTTATTCAATCCAAGCTTAAAAATTGGAAAACATAATGTTTTCTAAACTTATTCATGGGTCTATTATGATATTATATATATATATATATATATATAGAAAAAGCCCAATGGCTAATATATTAAAGAGGAAAATGTACAGATAAGTTGTATGAGAGGGCCTAAAAGAAGACCCACCTCTCACAATATAACACACACAAAATCCCAAATAAAACAAAGATACATAAAGATAAAAAAACCAAAAAGCCACCAACGGGCGCAAAAGTGTTAGGGACGTCCTACTTTAGTCCTTCATCTGTCTCTAGTTCTCAGAAGTGAGACGACTAACAAATTGATAAGGTGCATACTATTACCCAAAGCAACCAAAGTATCATCCTTCAGATTCCTGAGCTCAAGTAAGTTTCTATTCTTCTTCTTCTTCCTGGATGTGTAGACTTGTCGTTCCTCATTCGAGGATTGACTCATCTGATCAATCGACTGGTTCAAAGGTGGTCGGTCAGGTGTAGGTTGTTGCGCATCATGATCCCCATGAGCCTGAGTACATTAACATCTGGTTGGACCTGATGAGGCGATAGTGAAGCAGTAGAAGTATTGTCACCGGTAATATCAATGATAGGTTTTACGACAGGTGGGGTCTGAAGAGTCTCCCTCGCCCCCACGATAGGAGGTTCCAAAGACGGGGGAACTACAACATTTTGTGGAGACTGAATGGTTGACATATCGACTGCGAGTATAATGATGTCTTCACGGGTATCCTTTTGATGATCAATAGTGTCAATAACTTGAAGATGTTCAGGAGGAGATGGATTCGCTGTCTCTGGCACAACACTTTGCTTATTTGGTCTGAGGTGGGAGTGTAGATGATGACATTGAGAACTGGAATGGTCGAACATATGACAGTTCGAACAATACAAAGGAAAGACTCAATCACTACCTTTTGTCGATATCCATGGTGCTATGTGCCAAATCAGATTTCCTCAGAAGTGGATGAAGTGATGTCTCTTTCAACAAGTACTCTGACTTCAGATGGATGAGAAAGATTAAAATTAGGAATGTTTGTTTTGAGTGGCTTACCATAAGCTGAGACAATAAAACACAACACTTTTTTAGTAAAATAATGAAATTTCAGACCAGAGAGTCAAATCCAAACTGAAGCGATTGGTTGTTCCGTCTGTGGGTCAAAATCCACAGACTATTTCAGAATCTTCATTGCTCTATTGTCAATCCAGATTATCTTTTTAACAAATAAGCTTGTGTAATCATCTTCATTATTAAGTTGAATAAGAATGTGTTTCATCTAAGAGTTCAATTTTTCACTCCAAAACAAGGTGCATAAGCTCAAATTACTTACGAATAACCTCCATTTTGGGATGACCATACATAAATTTCCCGACCAAATTCAAACGACAGGAGGAAGCAAGTTGACTTTCAGCTTCTGTAAAAAAGATGACAGACTTCCCATTTTTCCTACCAGGTTTCTTAATGTCTTCCGTCCACTCAAACGAATGAGAGAAAAATCACGATTTAGGTGTACATGAGGCGTGGACACCCGCAAAGGTAGCAACATACGATCTGTCTGAAGCCATCACCAATAGAACGAGGCACGACGTAAGGAACAGTGAAAGTGCAATGGAGGAAAGAGCAAACGCCGAAAGGAATCCGCGGGAAACTCCTTCAGACCATGAAGAGACACGATTGAGCAGTCGCGTCTCTTCAGCGAGAGATGCACGACCGAGCAGCCGCGTCAAACGAGCTGCGATTCTGGTCTGGACCGAGCAATCGCGTCAAATTTGGTCTTCTACGACACGGACGCCGCAGAAGCAGAGCCGACGCAACGCGAAACCTACTACCACAGAGCAGCCGCGTCGGATGAGGACGAGGAAGAAAGCGACGAGAGCGACGCATGACGAAGAGAAAT
The DNA here is from genome assembly GCA_002079205.1 of Phalaenopsis hybrid cultivar. NCBI lineage: Eukaryota > Viridiplantae > Streptophyta > Magnoliopsida > Asparagales > Orchidaceae > Phalaenopsis > Phalaenopsis hybrid cultivar. Next base: position 56,297 of record JXCR01147379.1, read on the forward strand.
GCAAAGGAGGAAAAACTAGTGTTCGCCATAGAGGCGAAACCCTAGCAGAACTTGAGCGACGACTGTGTATATATNACCTTTTTTAAGCATAAGTCGAATCTAAAGCATCTACTCTCCGAACAGGATATCATCAAGCGCTTGCATTTAATGTGACCAAACCATCTAAAGACGACTCTCTTTAATCTTGCTTGCCAGTGGAGCTACACCAACCCTGGCACAGATACATTCGTTTCGCCTTTTGTTTTTAAGAGACAAGCCACTCATCCACCTAAGCATTCTCATCTCAGCAACACTTAACTTAGTTTTATGCTTCTCTTTTAAAGTCCAACATTTTGCGCCATAAAGCATTGCAGGTCTCACCACCATCTTATAATTTTTTTGTTTAAGTCTAAATGATACTTTTATATCACACAATAGACTCGATGCATTCCTCTACTTCAACCATCCAACTTGAATTCTACTAATACATCCCCATTTATATTACCATCACTTTGAACAATAGACTTGCGGTATCTAAAACATTCACACCATTTAATGATCGATCACCCATTATTACAACTGTGGCACTAAATCTACTACTACTAAACTATATTCCATGTATTCAGTTTTAGATCTTCTCAAATGAAATCCCTTTAGACTCTAATGTAGACCTCCATAATTTAAGTTTTTCCTAAACTCTTTCTCAAGTCTTATCAACAAGAAGGATATTATTAGTGAAAGCAGACACCGAGGTAAATCCTCCTATAAATGTCCAATAAGAGCATACAAACTAAAATAAAAAGATATGGGCTTAAAGTCGATCCTTAATGTAATCCAACTGAATTAGGAAATATCGGTAATATCGGTCAATCGTCCTCCTATTCGAACACAAGTAACAACTCTGATATGCATATTTTAAATGACCTGAATGTAAATCACATCAAACCTTTTTTTTCTAAACTCTCCAAAGAACTTCTCTTGGAACCTTGTCGTAACATTTTTGTAAATCTGCAAGGTCAATTGGGCAGCGTATGACACCATGGATATGTTTCATATATCTGTTGAAGGTTTCCTACCTCCTTATTTGCACAACACATACTCNGCAGTAAAAAAAACTTTCTTAGTAATCTTTGTTATTAGTTCTCATAAGAAAACCTTCTCATTTAAATTACTATCAAGTAATCTATGCGGCAAATTTTTCATTAAATACTAAGAATTGAAGCACTTTTTCTTTTGTCATAAATATTCTTACATAAAATAATAACAATAAACATTCAAATATATAGCACATAAAACATTGTTATTTACAAAAGTAAAACCAAAGTGATTTTTTAAACTATCAAACCGATGCATTTACACATGCCATTATCAAACCATTGGTAAAAATATAAGTCAGGGTTTTACAGAACTTCTATATTTTTAAGAGCATTTCCAAAATTTTAAGTTTATTTCTAAATCAAATTCTAAGACTTCTAAAACAAAAAATTTAAATCAGAACTAAATTTAATATCAGAACTGTAGAAACCAAAAATTTTTAGACAAGAACGAATAAATAAAATTTTAAAATCATAATTAAAACAAATTTTGAAACCATGATTTACACGGGCTTCCTCTCAACAAGTCTAATGACAAATCAGTCAAAACAATTTTCCATGACTTCGTGACTACCATGAATATATTCTCTATAGCCAAATGACCAGTAAAGTTCTCCTCGCACACGCGGAAGGAAAGCTAAATGGGCACTCATGTAATGCAAAAAAGAACATAAAAATACAAATTATCCACTTTTGTGACCCTATAATGTAACCTAAAAATAAATCACAACAGTTAACTATCATAATTGCTTATAATGTAGAAGGATGCCGTGTCATACCTCTTTTCTTTCATTTTTCTGTCCGTAAACCATCACCAAAGGAGAAGTAATAAGAAAGAAGAATGTAGGCCTTAGTTGGAAGAAGAAGGCAGCCTCCAGAATGTCTTGGTTGCCACAAGGATTTTCTCTCCAGCATTTGATTCTGGTTCGCTGTNTTAGAAGGATGCCGTGTCATACCTCTTTTCTTTCGTTTTTCTGTCCTAAAACCATCACCAAAGGAGAAGTAATAAGAAAGAAGAATGTAGGCCTTAGTTGGAAAAAGAAGGCAGCCTCCAGAATGTCTTGGTTGCCACAAGGATTTTCTCTCCAGCATTTGATTCTGGTTCGCTGTCATGAACTCTAACTGTCCAACGGATAGCTAGTGCAATTCGGGCCGCCTTTTCAATGGCTTCGGATGAGTCTCTCATCACAGCTTTTCCTTCGGGGCGTAGAATTCGATCCATTTCAACCATCAGATCAACGAGGTGGCATCTGGAACAGAATTTCAGAACAAAACACTGAGTCAAATGACAATCAATTCAATTCTGTTTGGATGTTTAATGCATGGGTGATGAGCATTAGAAAAGAAAACTTATAGGTTGTTTGATAATAATTTCTTTTATTTTTTGTTTTTTCTTATGGTTTGAAAACATGTTCGCTTAGTCTCTTTTTTTATATTTACTTTTTATTTCTAAAAACAAAGAACTTTTTATTTCTAAAAGCAAAGAAACGCTTTTTATTTTTAAAAATGCTCAAAATAACTTTTGAATGTTTTGAGTATTTTTACAAACAATCATACTTTAATCAAATTATCAAATATGTTTTGATTCAATTCAAAACATAAAATAAAATAAAGTTATCCCAAAAGAACCCTTAATATCATCAGGGCCAGGCTACCTGCTCTTGCCGGAAGTTGGATCTCTTACTAAGGAAGTGAATCCCATGACATGGATTAGATCGTAAGTTCGAGGATATGTTGAAAAAGCCTCGCACCTAAAACATTAAATGACAATTATTATTAGAATGCATAGCTTGACATTCACAGAAAATCAAAATAACTCTAACCTAATTATAAAACAATTTTTTAATTGATTTTAGCCAAATTGATTGAGTATAGAGAGATTATTGACAAACTTTGGCTGCTTTTTACTCACGCTTATATATTGCACAGATCTCGCTGAAACATGATTTTATTGCATCATAAATGCCATGATTAATTACTATACCACATAATGGCATATGCTTGTATTGTATCAAGATTGGCTAGTTGTTAACATATTGAACTCGCCTCTCTGTTTACTTGTATTCGTAATTCTGACACTATGCAGAGAATGTTTAGAGAGTCATTGAACTAAAAGCAAGTAGTCAAAGCCAAGGGGTCATTTGGGATCACTTCTATTTTTGCTTTCATTTTTTTTTATTTTATTATTTTTATATTTTGTTNTCTGTTTATTTGTATTCGCAATTCTGACACTATGTAGAGAATTTTTAGAGAATCATTGAACTAAAAGCAAGTAGTCAAAGCTAGGGGATCATTTGGGATCACTTCTATTTTTGCTTTCATTTTTTTTTATTTTATTATTTTTATATTTTGTTTTGAAACAAAACATGTTTGGTATGTTTGATTAGGACATGATTGTTTTTCAAAACACTCAAAATACCTAAAATTCATTTTGAATGTTTTCAAAATTTGTTTTTAGAAAGAAAAAATACAAACATTAAAAGCACATTAAACAAACATATTTTTCAAAACAAATAAAAAAATAAAAGCAAAAATAAGAAACAAATAAGCTCAAAATTATTAGTAAATTATGAGTGATCAAATGTAACCGCACAATAGGTGGATTCAAGGCGTTCTTATATGAGGGAATAACGTATTTATATGTTTGGATCACCCTTGAGAAGGATTATATAATATGTGGATTGTTTATCTGGTAAATAACATGGATTTGAAATTTTATAATTACTTTGAATTATTTTGGTCTATCTAAATTTTTTTTAATGTAATTGACAGTTGACATATACTGAATTGCAGTGCCTAGCAGCTACAACAACAACAAGCCTTTATCCCATTAAGTGGGGTCGGCTACATGAATCCTTTTTTCTCCATTGTGTCCCTTATTGAGTGTCATATTTTCATTTAGTTAACATACGCAAGTATTTTGTGGTCTAACACTACCTTTTTTAGCATAAGTCGAATCTAAAGCATCTACTCTCCTAACATGATATCATCAAGCGCTCGCATTTAATGTGACCAAACCATCTAAAGACTGAGATGAGAATGCTTAGGTGGATGAGTGGCTTGTCTCTTAAAAACAAAATGCGAAACGAATGTATCTGTGCCAGGGTTGGTGTAGCTCCACTGGCAAGCAAGATTAAAGAGAGTCGTCTTTAGATGGTTTGGTCACATTAAATGCCAACATTTTGCGCCATAAAGCATTGCACCATCTTATAAATTGTTTGTTTAAGTCTAAGTGATACTTTTATATCACACAATAGGCTCGATGCATTCCTCCGCTTCAACCATCCAACTTCAATTCTAATAATACATCCCCATCTATATTACCATCACTTTGAACAATAGACCTGAGGTATCTAAAACGTTCACACCATTTAATGATTCGATCACCCATTATTACAACTGTGGCACTAGATCTACTACTACTAAACTATATTCCATGTATTCAGTTTTAGATCTTCTCAAATGAAAGCCCTTTAGACTCTAATGTAGGCCTCCATAATTTAAGTTTTTCCTAAACTCTTTCTCAAGTCTTGTCAACAAGAAGGATATTATTAGTGAAAGCAGACACCAAGATAAATCCTCCTATAAATGTCCAATAAGAGCATACAAACTAAAATAAAAAGATATGGGGTTAAAATCGATCCTTAATGTAATCCAACTGAATTAGGGAATATACTCGGTCAATCCTCCTCCTATTCGAACACAAGTAACAACTCTGATATGCATATTTTAAATGACCTGNTGAGGCTATTAGATGAGCCCCGACTATCTCAGATGAGCCTAACAATTTGAGTATCACACCCTCCACCGGGGGTGATCTAACCTCAAGCCAGAGGGGACTTACAACTGAAAAGCAGATGCCCGACTGGGGATCGAACACCAGACCAGAGGGGACTTACAACATACAAGAAGATGCCCGACCAAATGTTCCGAGTACGCGGCGCATATATATATGTGTATGTGTGTGCGCCGCGTACCTCGCCTGTTGGTCGACATCCACTGTATAAGACCACTCAGGTCGGGGGTTTGAATCCCTTCTTGCACAGTTGACCTTAAGGAGGTGGTACTCGAATTGTTAGGCACATTAGGGGTGGTTGGAGGCTCGTATAATAGCCTCTGGCCATTCCTTTAAAAAAATAAATAAAATAATAAAAAAAAACACACACACACACACACATATATAAAGAGTGAGAGAGAGAGAGAGAGGGTAAAGTGTCAAAATAGCATGAGTGTTGGGCCATTTTTAGTCCCAGAGTGCATAAAATTGTCAAATTAATCTCCATACTATTTTATTGTGGGCTGAAACAGTCCCCAAAAAGGATTATTTTAAGCCCTATTAAAAGAGTTAGAGACAAAATTGATTTCTGTGCTCACCTTTGTTAAGATTCACAGCACTCTATGATTCACTCGCTGGTGAAGTAGCCACCTCTATTTATGCAAGCTACTTAAATAAAATAGTAAAATGTTTTTGTGGTCATACTTATTTACATGATTAAAACTTAGCATTGATAGCCTTGCTTTCAGTGATTTATTGGATTGTTTGTAAATGCCATTATCATCTCTCTCCTACTTATTCCAGGTTACAAAGAAGAGTGATCTGACTGACTTCTACTTTAGCCTCAACAAGAACGTAGCTTTTGGAGCCCAGTCAGCACATACTTCGAAAACAACCAAAGAGCAACCAATAAGCATTGCTGTTGAAAGAACCGAAGGCAGCCCATCAAATGCCGAAACATCCATCCGTCCTAAAAAGGCTTCTGATTTTTCTGAAGACTTTACTGGTCCTGCGTCCTCATCTGATCCAGTTTTTAAGGTTCCAAAAGACGAAATCAAAGTAGCTGCAACAACATCAGATGTTGATAGGAAACAGATTCCTTCGGATCAAAATAATATCAAAGAATCATTCAATGAAGACTCCGAAGATACGAAAGCAGATAAGGCAACGGGAACTAAAATTGATTCTGATCGATTCAAGAGAAGTGAGGATGCAGTTGTTGCCGCCAGAGAGCGTTTCCTGGCACGAAAGAAAGCAAAAGAACAAATGTGAGTTTACAAACTTATAATCCTGTTCATTATTTACTGAGTTTGTTTAATACATGCTATTTTGAGAAACAGTATCGTTTAACCATCTTTTCCAAAGAATAAATTTGAGAGAACTTTGGATTCATGTTATGATTAGAGGCATAAAAGTCGCGGTTTGTCAATGTAAGCTNTGAAAGCAGATAAGGCATTGGGAAGTAAAATTGATTCTGATCGATTCAAGAGAAGTGAGGATGCAGTTGTTGCCGCAAGAGAGCGTTTCCTGGCACGAAAGAAAGCAAAAGAACAAATGTGAGTTTACAAACTTATAATCCTGTTCATTATTTACTGAGTTTGTTTAATACATGCTATTTTGAGAAACAGTATCGTTTAACCATCTTTTCCAAATAATAAATTTGAGAGAACTTTGGATTCATGTTATGATTAGAGGCATAAAAGTCGCGGTTTGTCAATGTAAGCTGCTACTTTTATGTTTGGAAATGAAAGCCATTTAACTAGAAAATTTGATTTCAATACTACCTCATGCTCTGCTATCGATTTGCATTGCACTGAATTTAATTTATGGTTGGGGTTTTGATTTATCTGTTGGTAGAGAAGTTTGATACTTTTCCTATATTCATTAAATAAAACTGGAAGATTTATATGCATGCCACACAATTCTTATTTATTTACATATCTAACACCTAAACTTTAATTTTTACATACATTTCATCTTACATATGCATGAAAAAGGTGTATTTCTATTTTAAAAAGTTAAAATAGTGGTATTTTTTAGTTGATATGAAAGATTTGGTTGGTCTAATTATAAAAAACAAGGTTTAGGTGTTGGATATATAAATACATTGGAANCATCAACGCCTTTCTTCTCAAGAACTCTCCAAAGGATATCTCTTGGAACCTTATCGTAAGCTTGTCTAAATCAATAAAAATCAAATGTAGACTCTACTATACATATCTTTAATGACTTGAATATAAGTCAGTTTGAACACAAGTAACAGCTCTAGTATACATATCTTTAATGACTTGAATATAAGTCATAGTTTTTCTTCTCGAGAACTCTCCAAAGGATATCTCTTGGAACCTTATCGTAAGCTTTTTCTAATCTCTCTTCTCAAGAACTCTCCAAAGGATATCTCTTGGAACCTTATCGTAAGCTTTTTCTAAACTTTCTCCTCAAGAACTCTCCAAAGGATATCTCTTGGAACCTTATCATAAGTTTTTTCTACATCAATAAATCTTCTCGAGAACTCTCCAAAGGATATCTCTTGGAACCTTATCGTAAGCTTTTTCTAAATCAAAGAACTCTCCAAAGAATATCTCTTGGAACCTTATCGTAAGCTTTTTCTAAATCAATAAAAATCAGAACTCTCTAAAGGATATCTCTTAGAACCTTATCGTAAGCTTTTTCTAAATCAATAAAAATCAAAATGTAGATCTTAGAACCTTATTGTAAGCTTTTTCTAAATCAATAAAAATCAGAACTCTCTAAAGGATATCTCTTAGAACCTTATCGTAAGCTTTTTCTAAATCAATAAAAATCAAAATGTAGATCTCCTTTTTATCTCTAAACTTCTCCATCAAACCTCTCAATAAATGTATAGCTTCCATAGTAGACCTGCCCGGCATAAATCCAAATTGATTATGAGAAATCTTTGTGAAGCGTCTTAACCTATGTTCAATTACCCTCTCCCATAACTTTAAAGTATGCACATCAACTTAATTCCTCTTGTGCATCCGCTTTATTCTTAAAAACGGGGACCAAAATACTCTTCCTCCACTCGGGCATCTTTTTAGTCTTTAAAATAATATTAAAGAGTTTAGTAAGCCAAGAAACTCCCAAATCTCCCAAATATNGATTTGAGAGAACTTTGGATTCATGTTATGATTAGAGGCATAAAAGTCACGGTTTGTCAATGTAAGCTGCTACTTTTATGTTTGGAAATGAAAGCCATTTAACTAGAAAATTTGATTTCAATACTACCTCATGCTCTGCTATCGATTTGCATTGCACTGAATTTAATTTATGGTTGGGGTTTTGATTTATCTGTTGGTGGAGAAGTTTGATACTTTTCCTATATTGATCAAATAAAACTGGAAGATTTATATGCATGCCACACAATTCTTATTTATTTACATATAACACCTAAACTTTAATTTTTAAGTACATTTCATCTTACATATGCATGGAAAATGTGTATTTATATTTTAAAGTTAAAATAGTGGTATTTTTTATGTGATATGAAAGATTTGGTTGGTCTAATTATAAAAAACAAGGTTTAGGTGTTGGATATATAAATACATTGGAATTGTTTGGTATTTCTTGGATATTTCTTACACTTATAATCGGCAAATTTAGCACATTTCACATGAATTTTGATTATTCACTGATTAAATTTGGTCTCTGCATAATAATAAGTTATGTTACTGCTGAAGAATTTACATCATTAAGCCGAGCAACCGAAACATTGTCATTTACAAATCAAGCACTCTCTTTCATCCATTTTTCAATTTCTCTCTCAAATATCAAAATTCTGTTTTGGGTGGTCTGTATCAAATTCTCACTCAAATATCAAAATTCAGTTGCGGGTGCTCTGTATGAAATTCTCAATGATTTGATCGTGACACACATAAATGCATCGGTTCGGTAGTTCTAAAAGTCACCCATATACTTGATTTGCAAATAACAATGTTTTGTGGGCTCTCTATGTAATTATACAAATTATAATTATATATGATGTACTGCATGTATTCTCTTTTTCTGATTTTCATACCACAGAAAATGTCAAGTGTTCACAACTTCACTTTGCCAACCAATTAATAATGTTAGTATGTTCTTCATAATTGCATTGCATCAGGTATGATGAGTACTGGTTATATAAAATCATCCAAATAATTTTCAGCTTAATTCTTTTTGGATTTCTCATGTAATGAGAAAATGTTGGAAAGACAGACATTTATTTGACACATAATTTGTCCTATTTCTTTCAACAAATTTATGACTAAAAATTACTATTATGCCATCAGAAATTTGGTTGGCAATTTCCTATTTTAAATCATTTTGTAATTGTGTCAAATGATGTTGTTCCTTGTGTAAACGGTTGATTGCGTATGGTGCGTTGTCTTTATGTAGTCTCTTTTGGGGGCATTTACATGCATACCACACAACACTTGAACTTAAATATTAACATGTAACCCCCAAACTTTCATACTTATTTGCACAACACTCGAATCCTTAATATTCTATCAAATATGCCATTATTACTAAATTTTTAAAAGTGAAATACACATTTTCATGCACATATTTATGACACCAAGTGTTATAAATATAAATATCAAACTTTACGTGGTATATATCTAAGCAAATAGGAATTGTGTGATGCATGTAAATTTTCCTTCTTTGTTTTTAACAATAGTATTATGACTTCATTTCATAACTACCCATTCTTTTGTTCATCAAATTATGAACTTAAAAATTCTAATATGTAAAGATGGGATCATTTTTTGAACTACTTGATGTTATATTAGGAGGACCGCAAACCGCTCTTTAAATAGTAGTAATAATATTATAAATAATTCAGATATAAATATAAATATTGTCGATTTTATAAATATCTTTAATATTCTTAAAAATAAAAAATATATATATTCATTGAATTTATTTGAGATGAATAAATATTTTGTTATTTATACAAATTTATTATTTCATATATATAATTAGCTTCACTCATTTTAAGCTAAGCTGCTAATTTTGTTTATAGTAGTAAAGTATAAAATAATGTCTTTTCGAACAGTATTGTTTCAAGTTATTTTGTGGGCAGAATAATTATTATTCTCAAAACACAAACATTATTATTTGATTTAAATGTTTTTTTTTTGTTTTTTTTTTGAATTTATATAGTTTATATAAAACTAAAATGCCACATTTGTGATGGAATTCGTAGGATTCATTTCAAAAGTGATTTGATTTTTTTTATAGCACTGCAAATTCAACCAAGGAAGAAGAAAATGTTTTTTTTTTTTTTTTTGATGTCAAATTATAAATTTATACCAATATGTTTTGTCAACTATGATTATTAAAAAATACTTCACTTTTGCATTAATATGATAATTTTTATAATTACTTGCTGTGATAAATTTATTATTTTTATTTATATTATGGAAAAACATAGAGATTAGATAAACATAATTTAAATTTTCATAATATTAATTTTAAAATTTTAAAATTTTATTCACGTGGATTTTGGCATTAGAATGTTAAATGAAAGATGATAAATCATAGATAATAATGAAGTTATCTTTTGTTCATTAAATCAAAGCGTTAATTGAAAACTCAAATAATCATTGAATTTGGCATGCTTATAGTCGAATCAGCATGTTTATTGAGAAAAACTAATGAGCCTAAAGTTCATTTAATTTTGAAAAAGTTTCGGTGCTTGATAGTAGAAAGAATACTTCATGATCAAACAAATTAATATAGATTATTCGATGGAGTGTTTAAGATTTGAACTAAATTTGGTAAAGTGTCACTTGCTAAATACAAGTACGCATGAAGAAGGTAGCGTAAAGGTGAGAGCTAAATTTGAGCTCATGAAGAGACTTGGAAGCTAACAACAATCAACAATCATCACTTAGCACCACTACCAACAATTTTTAAAACCCAATTACTGTCATACAATTGTTGCAGCGCCATTACTACCTTCAGACTATTGATGTTTAGCCATTGTCACTTTATTAACGTTAGCATTTAACAACTCCTAACAAAACAATATTCCTAAAAAAATTTATTATCTCTAATCATTTCTATTTATCTGGTGCTAGGTATTCCTGTTGATCTAAGATTTTTTTTTTCTATCATTAAGGAAGTATAGAGCACACAATTACTGAAGAAAAAGTAATAATAAAGAAAGGTTCAGCACAATTACTATCCCTTCGTGCCGATTTCTTACTGTAAAATTAAAGAGATTAAGGGTCTGTTTGGGGCAGCTTATGAGTGTGGGCGGCGTTGAAAACGCCGCCGTACCGTTTGGTTCGCGCGTTTCGCCAGCTAATCTGAAACTGCGTTTGGGTTTTTACACTAAACGCAGGTTGCTGATCGACCCCTGCGGCCGGCCCGCGGGTCGCGTTTCAGGATAAACAGCTTATCCTGAAACGCACAAGCTGCCCCAAACGGACCCTAAATAAGTTGTAACCCTAAGTGGAGGTCTACAATTAAGACAATTATTTTAAATTATAGCTTTTGTCATACTCCAAACAAGCTTTCTAGCTTCAAGCAATCAACTGAAGCTTTGTAGGAAGCACCCAATTCCTCTTTATTTACATTTCTAACACCTAAACTTTACTTTTTTTATATTTATACCACTCAGATCATTCATAACACATAAAAATGCCACTATTTTAACTTTTTTAAATACACTTTCTCGTGCACAAGTAAAGGTGGTATGCATATAAAAATTGAAGTTCAGATTTTTTTGATATGCAAATACATAAGAATTGAGAGGTATGGACCTAACCCTTTTGTTTTTAACATCAAGTTGATAAAAATAAATGCCATGAAAATTCAATATTAGAATTTTAACAATAAGTTGCAAAATATTTATTGACTATAATTCAACACATTTGCTTCTCTAAATTTGAAGCAATAACATCAAAAAATCACTCGGTAAACATATTAAAAAAGAATGATGCAAACAACTACAAAAATAATGCATGGAAGTGAAAAAACAAAGAATGTGTATACCTTTAAACCCAGATATCCATNGGAATTTTAACAATAAGTTGCAAAATATTTATTGACTATAATTCAACACATTTGCTTGTCTAAATTTGAAGCAATAACATCAAAAAATCACTCGGTAAACATATTAAAAAAGAATGATGCAAACAACTACAAAAATAATGCATGGAAGTGAAAAAACAAAGAATGTGTATACCTTTAAACCCAGATATCCATAGACATTATATGATGTAAACAATAAAAAAAGAATGCAAATTTGTGGATATTGAATACACGCACTGGAACTCTTAAAAGGCAATGGGATAAGGTAGAAACCCACTGCAGCCATTATGCTGCAGTACATTCAGAAACCATACAGGACTTGTAATACTTACAGTATAATGGAAACACACCCCTCCTCTTTATCAAAAGGAATATGATGAAGGAGGAGGGCAGACATATCTCACACATGAACAGCTCAGTCCCATCTGCACTCCTTAGAAGACCTGATTTCCCCTCCCGCGGCCGCCCACCCTACCTCGTCCGTTGGCATAGCCTCTCCCNAACATTATATGATGTAAACAATAAAAAAAGAATGCAAATTTGTGGATATTGAGTACGCGCACTGGAACTCTTAAAAGGCAATGGGATAAGGTAGAAACCGACCGCAGCCATTATGCTGCAGTACATTCAGAAACCATACAGGACTTGTAGTACTTACAGTATAATGGAAACATACCCCTCCTCTTTATCAAAAGGAATATGATGAAGGAGGAGGGCAGCCATATCTCACACATGAACAGCTCAGTCCCATCTACACTCCTTAGAAGACCTGATTTCCCCTCCCGCGGCCGCCCACCCTACCTCGTCCGTTGGCATAGCCTCTCCCNTAGCTCAGTCCCATCTTCACTCCTTAGAAGACCTGATTTCCCCTCCCGCGGCCGCCCACCCTACCTCGTCCGTTGGCATAGCCTCTCCCACCTCCTCCTCTGCCTCGTTCGTATCCAGCATCTGCGCATGTCAAAGGAGAGGGTCATATGCCATTATTGTATAAGCTTTGGCTTTCAACACATTCAGATAGTAAATGGATCATTTGGGATCCCTATTTGTTTTATTTTAATTTTGCTATCTTCAATTTTTTATATGAAATAAGATTATGTTTCATATCAGACATGTAACTTTTTTTTTTATTTTTTTTATTTTACATAAGTTGATTTATTTTGTTGTTTGGCAGCTAGAACAGGCATGGCCAGTGGTGCGTCTGGGGTTGGCCAAAAGGTTGCCTTTTGAGTGTTTTCAAAAATAATAAATAAAATAAAAAAAACTTATAAAACACTAATTAAACATGTTTTGTTCAATTTTTAAAAGATAAAATAAAAAACAAAAATAAAAAGTGATATGAAGTGTTTTTTTCCTAAGGGTTTTTTCGAATCAATTTTGTTATTTTTTTATTTCTTTCCTTTGTTTTTAAATACATGTTTGCTTAGTGTTTTTCTATATATTTTATTTTTTTTTTCTAAAAACAAATATACATGTTTTTGAAAACATACAAAACAAGTAAAAATTATCTCGAGTGTTTTAAAAAATAACCATATCTTAATAAAACATGTCAAACATATTTTGTTTCAACCAAAACATAAACATAATTAAAAAAAAATAAAAATAAACAAAAGAGATCGCAAATGGCCCACAAGGTAATGAATGACGTGAAATGTATATTGCCTGAGGATCTAAAATGCAATGAATTTTCCAAACTATTTAATTTAAATTACTGTATGTGAGTAAATAAAATGTGAATATTCTCCAGCTTAACTGTATGAAAAAAGCTGGCAATCCCATAGGTGGACTAATGTATATGGGCATATGTCTATTCAAGATATGGATCACTCTACCAACTCCATTTCTGTCCCAAGCACCATCCTAATGAAATCATTCATAGTTTTCAAACACCCCGAGTTTAGTCATTAACGGGCCAGTGAAATCTTTATATAACATTACTCCATGCATTTGCAAATTATCTACATAAAGAATGCAAATATATTTTGTAAATTTCTCCATGCATTTGCAAATTGCAAATACATGTCAAAAGACTTGCATTAATATTCAACATTAAAAACAGTAAAATAGCACATATCAATGGTCACATATATGAATCTGAAGTCTTCATAAGTTGAATGAAAGGATTAAACAAGAGGAAGTATTTACATGTCTAAAACCTAAAGTTTGATATTTACATTTATAACGCATTGGTATTTAAAATTATCATGAAAATGTCTATTTAACTTTTAAGAGGTTACTGATAATGGCATTTGTATGTCAATACATTGACTGGTATATATGAAAATATGAAAGATTAGGTGTTAGATATGGAAAGGAATTGTGTGCTATTTATGAAAATATACCAGAAAAAAAGGAAGTATACCTANGCATTTGTATATCAATACATTGAGTGGTATATATGAAAATATGAAAGTTTAGGTGTTAGATATGGAAAGGAATTGTGTGCTATTTATGAAAATATACCAGAAAAAAAGGAAGTATACCTAGTAAGGTAGCGGTTAATGGCACTATAAACCATCATAACATGTAAAAACACAAGTGTCACATCTCTCGTATTTTATAATTAGTAATCAATTTAGCTAACTTTATACTTTTTCATATATGTATATATATATACATATATATATAGCTCACATATTGTAGCTATTTTTATGATGCCGAACCCTAATCCTGACATAAAGAAGGGGACGCAGGAGAACCAAACTTATGTGACTTTACTTGTGCAATCTTATGCAATCAAGCCAAAAAATTATTATATTTAAGAGCTTTATAGTGGGTTATCCACTCTCCCCCTACTCTCCATCTTTGATCGTCCCATCTCTTTTTTGTTTCCCTCCATGTAAAATAAGGTTTTGGAGTAACTCAAGAGCAGACAATATTCTCAAAGGTATAGTGAGTATGGATCTATACCATAAAACAAAAGGGATGACTAGAGATAATCAAGAAATGTTGATAGAGAACTAGCTACAGAAGTACCAACTAAGGAGATTTCAATAAATATGAAGAACCAAGAGTTTTCCACTACCAAAAAATTAACTTAAATGGAAGAGGGCCCTAATTAAATGATTCAAGGGACCCTAGACCAGATCCAAAGAACAACTTACAGGGTGCAATTACCTTAAGGCTCCACTAATTCAGTAGTTAGGAGAAGAAGCCCTAGAGCAAGTGCACTTTCATCCACCGTAATGAGAGGTATNTCAGATCCAAAGAACAACTCACAGGGTGCAATTTTACCTTTAGACTCCACTAATTCAGTAGTTAGGAGAAGAAGCCCTAGAGCAAGTGCACTTTCATCCACCGTAATGAGAGGTATTACTCAGATTCTAAAGAACAGGACTAGTCCCCTTATCTTCCTGAATTGAGGGTCATGTAAAGAGGAGAAAACTAGCAACACTTAATTTTTTTTGGGAAAGAAATTGCTGAAGCTAAGCAGCCAATTAAGTTCAAGACGCATGCTAAGACTTCTATAAATGTCAAACTGATCCAACCACTCACATTACTTATTTTAAATAATGACCCACTAAAGCATAGGTTGTTCTTCACAACCTTCAAGGAGTCAAGAGAGATTTCATTACCCAATAAGCCAATGTCTAACACCGCCAAAAGATGAGGTAAATGACTGGCAAGCCGCTAAGAAACTTTGTGACGAGAATAAAAATGCTGGAAGTTAAATAAGTATAATCGATTGTGGCTTAAAATGCTATAGCCCAGGGTCTCTAAGAAAGCCCTATTCGNAACCCTAATCCTGACATAAAGAAGGGGACGGAGGAGAACCAAACTTCTGCGATTTTACTTGTGCAATCTTATGCAATCAAGCCCAAAAAATTATTATATTAAAGAGCTTTATAGTGGGTTATCCACTCTCCCTCTACTCTCCATCTTTGATCGTTCCATCTCTTTTTTGTTTCCCTCCATGTAAAATAAGGTTTTGGTGTAACTCAAGAGCAGACAATATTCTCAAAGGTATGGTGAGTATGGATCTATACCATAAAACAAAAGGGATGACTAGAGATCAAGAAATGTTGATAGAGAACTAGCTACAGAAGTACCAACTAAGGAGATTTCAATAAATATGAAGAACCAAGTGTTTTCCACTACCAAAAAATTTACTTAAATGGAAGAGGGCACTAATTAAATGATTCAAGGGACCCTAGATCAGATCCAAAGAACAACTCACAGGGTGCAATTACCTTAGGACTCCACTAATTCAGTAGTTAGGAGAAGAAGCCCTAGAGCAAGTGCACTTTCATCCACTGTAATGAGAGGTATTACTCAGATTCCAAAGAACAGGACTAGTCCCCTTATCTTCCTGAATTGGGGGTCATGTAAAAAGGAGAAAACTAGCAACACTTAAAAATTTTTGGGAAAGAAATTGCTGAAGCTAAGCAGCCAATTAAGTTCAAGACGCATACTAAGACTTCTATAAATGTCAAACTGATCCAACCACTCACATTACTTATTTTAAATAATGACCCACTAAAGCATAGGTTTTTCTTCACAACCTTCAAGGAGTCGAGAGATTTCATCACCCAATAAGCCAATGTCTAACACCGCCAAAAGATGAGGTAAATGACTGGCAAGTCGCTAAGAAACTTTGTGACGAGAATAAAAATGCCGGAAGTTAAATAAGTATAATCGATTGTGGCTTAAAATACTATAGCCCAGGGTCTCTAAGAAAGCCATGTTCCTAATACACTCAACCCGCAACAACCGAAAGCCGTGGATAAGTTATTTAAACTTGCCAAGGGCCTGGCCAATGCAGAAAAGAGTATAACTATGAAATAGAATTTTTGACCACAAGTCAACAATGAGTCTTGACTGGATGAGAAAATGGTGGCAATTTCCCAAGGACCAACATAATCAACCAAAATTTCTAATATTAAGAGAAACTACTAATCCATGGCCCTAAAAACAGTATTATCACCCTCCATGACCTCGCCACTAGCCAAGACAAGCTAAGCATGAAAGGCACGATAAAGAAGGATGAAGAAGAAAGAAGACAATGTTACAGCTGCCAACTCACCAATTCCCTACCATCACTCAGCTACAAATATCCATAGCCAGAATAACAACAATAAATGCTGTATGACTAAACCTGGAATGGGGCAGACATACACTATGATCAGAGGGAGTTACGTTCCCGATCAATATTTTTTCCATGTACTAAGTAATCTCAAACCTCAAACCGATAAAACTGTCATTACAATTTACCATTTGATGCAGCTGAAAAACCAATAAAAAAGCCCTATTAGACCAAAGTGAAGGTGTAAATGAGTCCAACCGAGCTATAGTTATGCTTAACTTGAGCTTGGTCTGTGCTTGACTCGTCTGTCAAAATGCAAGCTCGCTCAGCTCACAATGATGACAGTAGGCTCTCAAGCTCAAGCCTAAAATGATATTATCATGGGAGATCATTAAAGTCAACAGATAGAGAAAGAAGTGTCAAGACTGCTTGTTAGAGCAGGCATCGATATGACCATCGATCGGCTAGTCGAGCTGGTTCACGAGCCAAGCCTAAGCAAGCTTAAACTCTAGCTCGTTAATAAACGCGCTTGCTAACGAGTCAAGCTCGAGCTGGCTTTTTAACCAAA
>JXCR01147380.1:6655-17134 GCA_002079205.1 Phalaenopsis hybrid cultivar
TTTTATCAATTTAAAGATGTTTTGATTTTTTTTTTTTTTTTTTGGTTTAAGAGAGTGGCTTATTTCCCTAGCTACACATTGGTCTAATGCTGTAAAAAGAGTTGACCATCACCAATGTAAAGCTCCATGCATAAATAATCTTATTCAATTTTTTTTTTTTATTTAGATAAAAGTTTACAACATAACCCCTTATAAATTCACTTAAAGCAAATCAAAATATACAAACCAAACAGTTTTACGATTCTATTTTTTTTTTTAACTCCACCAGTGATTTGATTGGTTTTTTTTATTTTTTATTGGTTCAGTTAAAATTATGTCAATGACTTCATCCAAAGTAGAACAAATGCACAACTCTATATGTCAAAATGAAAAATATTATAGTTGTTATTATGTTAACGTAAGCAATAAACTAAAAAGGTATAATAAATAGTCATAACAAAACAAAGTGCAATTCAAGATATAACCAAACATCTATTCACATTAGAACTACGTGTTTTAAAAGATGACATTTACTACAAACCGGTATAACTTACATATAATAAATTGAATATATAAGCTCTTGAAAATAATCAAAATTTAAACAATTCTCATCAAGCAGAATATGACAGTAAATTAGTTTAATTATGGTGAGCAATTTATTATTAANACCAAACATCTATTCACATTAGAACTACGTGTTTTAAAAGATGACATTTACTACAAACTAGTATAACTTACATATAATAAATTGAATATATAAGCTCTTGAAAATAGTCAAAATTTAAACAATTCTCATCAAGCAGAATATGACAGTAAATTAGTTTAATTATGGTGAGTAATTTATTATTAAAAAAAATCTCATCTTTATATCAATCTTCATAATCACACTTGTCAAACACAATGAAGAATAGAACTGAATAATGTCAAATATTACATTGTTGCCTCTAATATTGTGCATAATAATACTACGATATTTATTTAATCTAATATTTTATTTCATTACACCTCCAACAATCTATAACACAAGTAGTGTAATATCTCAAATAAAAGTAAATATCATTATACATAATATGATAACTCAAATGGGTTGATCACATAAAGTAAAAAAAATACAATTCAAACCATATTCATGTTTGTTTGCACCTTGTTTGAACTTCAATTGAATATTTTTAAAATCTTCTTTTAACATTGATTGTATCTTGATTAAAACTTACTTGAAGTTTAGTCAAATATGTTTCCAAACTTACTTGAATCACATTTGCACTCCTGACATTATTTATAATTTGTTTGAAAGTAGGGTTCAAATTAGATTTGGTAATAGATTTAATTAAATTTTGAANCCTTACTTGAAGTTTAGTCAAATATGTTTCCAAACTTACTTGAATCACATTTGCATTCTTTTGACATTATTTATAATTTGTTTGAAAGTAGGGTTCAAATTAGATTTGGTAATAGATTTAATTAATTTTTGAATAAGTTTTTATAAACATCCTCGACAAATAATTAATGATAATATAATTTTAGACTTTAATTTTAGAGTGTGGTTAAGATTCGATTATGATTGAAACAACTTTTGATTACATATGATGAAGGTAACATGATTCTTAGTTATATCATAATCTTAGGGTTAACAAAACCAATAATATCTCTAATCTCAAACAGGTAGGGATTGTTTTGGTATTTTTTAACCTAGACTCACCAACTTATCTAATATTCATCTTTTTTTCCTCTTTTTCAAATAACCCTCTTTCTTGAACCATCAAAAAGATTAGGAGAAGAGGAGGAATCAGAAAGGGAGAAAATATAATAAAACTAGACAAACAAATTAAAAACAAACAGAGAGAATTTCTATAATACAACCATTATGTGATAGAATAAAAGTATATGGCTAAAAAAAACATGTTAAAAACACTTTGAAAGAATGTCCATGAATAAGGTCCTATAGAAATTATCACATATAACTGGAGAACTATTTTTTTGTTTTTGTTTTGGGGTCAAGAGAAACTTTCAAATGAATGTGCCATTTGGTTAAATACATCTTGGGGGATACCCAAGTGTACTCTCAATTAAATAAATTTTGCTTAAATTTTATGAAAACTAGTGAATGGGAATATCAAGGATAAATATGATAATCTCAAAAAAGTTCATCCCAATGTTCCAAAGCCATACCAAACCATAGGGGTAGAGGGTGAATCACTGAATCTCAAATGAGCGATGATCTATCAATAAAACTGGGCCTATGAAATGTCCTTAATGATGTGTCAAAGGAATAACATGAGATGAAAAGGGGCATATCAATAAAGAGTTAAGAAATTCATAAGTAGGTAGATATATTCAGGTCAAGATTCCATGGATCCATCATTGTGACCTATTTTGACTCTAAGTTAATCTGGTTGTGAAAGTAGTTAACCCAACCTGACAAGAGATCTCTTATCAACAACATGTGTTGCATCATTCAAGAAATCTCAGTAGCCCAAAATTTAAGAGAAAGAAACATCTAATCCTCTATGACCTTATTTGGTTGGAATTCATAGAAATGAGACTTAGATCTACCAAGAAAGTGACAAGAAGGTCTCTTAAGTGAGAGAAAAAAGAATGACATGGCTACAAAGCCAAACCATCACATAAAGGACTTACACCCCATATGGGTCAGGGAGCGTCTACAGTCCTAATCATTCTAGACAACCAGTTAAGCCTGAAAACTTATCCTTGGCTAGTTAGTTTGGAAAAGTAAGAGTACTCTTCCTTTGGACATGCAAAAGTGCTTCATAATATGGAGGCCATATTAACGTGACTTGGGATATATACATGCAAGCAGAACCATTTTAAATCCAACTTGAAGGCCATTCAAGAAAAGTAAAGCATAAAGTAAATTGCTTATTTTAAAATGAATTAAATTTTAATGCTAAAGCTTGAATAAGATAAAACTTTTACTATCAAAGTTCTGTAGTAATTTTGTCATAAGGAGCCTATGAACAATGCAAAGAGCCCGGATAAAACCACAATCAAAATAATGAGAGGATTAAACATAGAGAAATAAACACATAACATATATAAAATGAACATTTTGCCGAGTCACTGGGCTAGCAACATATCTCAGGAAGATAAAATTGTTGTTAAGCTTTATATATGCATACCTAATCCTAATTTTTATTCATCAATGTGGCTTTAAAATTAAGATGTGATCCTCACCACATGGTTCCGTACATCATTCATCTTGGAAACCCATTCTCATACTTTATTCTCAATAAAAAATCCAACCTATGGTCTCTATGAAAAATACATATGCATCAAAAAGTTTGTATATGATATTTTATGCAATTGTAAAATTGACCATGTACCGTCGGAAGAGAGCTAAGAAGCACCTGCATAAAAGATATTAATTTAAATTATGAGCTCCACCCAATTCGACATGAATCCCTGTAAGAAGACTGCAACTAATATATTAGTGCACATGTCTCAAACTTCATAAATACAAAAAAGGCACCCATAAAATGGGTGGCTAGGCGCAAACCATTGAACAATAGTGAGACATATTAAAAACATAACTACACCTTATCCTATTCTAAATGAGTATCTAAGCAAGGTGCCTTAGTTTCATACACTACATGTGGGCAAAAAGTGTGGCTAAGGCTAGTGTACAATTTTAATAGGGTCACCGAACCTAACCTCATCCTAAAGATCAAAGAGATCTAAAACACATCACTATAAGACAATGATTTCAAAAACAATTAAGCATTAAAGATTTACATTCCAGATGAATCATTAAAAAAAATATGTATTTATTTTCTTAAAAAAAACCTCCATGAAGCTCAAAAGAGTTTACAAAAATAATGCGTCTCTAATATATGACAAAGATAACTTATCATCCTGAAGCAAAAAGGAGAGATAACTGCAAAGAACATTATCCACCAAAACACTACCATATCTAATGCTAAGCAAGGCCAACTAGTCAACAGGTTGGTTACTTAATCTAAAGATGAGAACCAATTGCAAGACTTTGCCTAAATACTGATACACCAAAAATATATGCATTTTTAGAACCATATTTTATGCTCATTTTGGTGATATTGTACTTTAATGGAAGGTGTATTCTATGTTTTATTGCAGGTTATTGATTTTGAGGACTTGGAGCAAGAAGGAAGCAAAAAAGATTAATTTTGGAGCAAAAATGGAGAAGTTCAAAATTTGTTCAGCACGAACGGTGCAAGACTGGGAGCCGACGGCGCCAAACTGGTCGTCGACGGTGCCACTTGACAGAAACTTGGGATTTAATTATAGGCCTCTAGAGTCCACGGCGTCAGGATGGGCGCCGACGACCCCAGGATGGTCGCCGACTACGCCAGTGTCGGTGGAAGCCCTGTTTCTAGAAAATTTGAGGAATTTGGACCCTTTTTTAAAGAGTTGTGGATGCACCTATTTGAGAACCAACCTAGGCTCTATTTAGGCCCGAAATTTGATTAGAAATCCTCCCTTCGCACCATTTCAACTTCTTCCACTCATTTTTAATTTTCCTCTTTACACACCTACATTCTACGCCATTCCACTCCATTGATTAGTTATTGTTTTTATATATTTCAGTTTTTGTGGTGAGTTTAAGTGTTAATTCTTCTCTAAATGTGTCAATGTTAAAATTTAAAATAAATTGTGATGGCTTTTCAATTCCGCTCTTAATTTACTTTTTGATATAGCTATTTGAATTGTTAAAATATGTTGTGAAACATATGATCCAGGAAATGGAGTATGAGTTCTACAATAGAGTGAGAATCACATTTAAGTCCATGAAGGAGTATTTTGTTCATGGAGTTAAGTGCAAATAAATAAGGAAATATACTTTATTAGGTGTAGAATTTGAGATTTCTAGGTGACAGAATAAAAATCCTCAATTTGATCTTAGTGTTTAAAAACTAAAGTGAGAGTTAGCCTTCAGGGGAAGGGAAGTGGGAGCTCTGAAGTGGGAGCCAGTATCCTCCTAGCATAGCTACAGATTTAGGGACTAAACTTAAGATTAACCAAATATTTTCTATAACACTGAATCAGGGTAGAGAATTAAAATTGCTCATATTTGACACAATACATATTTAAACCATTTATCTCATCTCATTTCACCAAAAACTCATTATAGTGAGAAAGATGCTTTTTCACATTAGAAAACTTCATCACATAAACATAGTTTAATAGTTATTAATTTTAAACCCTGTTTTTAAATTCTGCTAATAGTAAAGAATTTAGCTTTGATAGTATCTTAAACATTTGAAACTAGTGAAAATAATTTCGATCGATTTCTGTGAATTTCTTAATTAATTTATCATTTCAAATTTAAACCTTTCCCGTGGGATCGATATTTGGGACTTAAAAAGAAAGTCTGATATTACTTAATAACGATACGCATACTTGCATAGAATCCCAACTTCAAGTGCTTAACGTTATTATTCATAAAATACCACATCAAGTTTTTGATGTTGTTCCAAAGCGGAGTTAATTTTATAAATTTTACACAACTATATTTTCTCGGGATTATGTTTTTGGCGCCATTGTCGGGAAGGTAACGATAAATTAAATAGATTTGGTAAATTTGGAAATTTAGAGATAAAAATATACAAAATACAAAANGTTTAAGTCCATGAAGGAGTATTTCATTCATGGAGTTAAGTGCAAATAAAAAAAGAAATATACTTTGTTAGGTGTAGAATTTGAGATTTCTAGGTGACAGAATAAAAATCCCCAATTTGATCTTAGTGTTTAAAAACTAAAGTGAGAGTTAGTCTTCAGGGGAGGGGAAGTGGGAGCCAGTATCCTCCTAGCATAGCTACAGATTTAGGGACTAAACTTAAGATTAACCAAATATTTTCTATAACACTGAATCAGGGTAGAGAATTAAAATTGCTCATATTTGACACAATACATATTTAAACCATTTATCTCATCTCATTTCACCAAAAACTCATTATAGTGAGAAAGATGCTTTTTCACATTAGAAAACTTCATCACATAAACATAGTTTAATAGTTATTATTTTTAAACGCTGTTTTTAAATTCTGCTAATAGTAAACAATTTAGCTTTGATAGTATCTTAAACATTTGAAATTATTGAAAATAATTTCGATTGATTTCTGTGAATTTCTTAATTAATTTATCATTTCAAATTTAAACCTTCCCCGTGGGATCGATATTTGAGACTTAAAAAGAAAGCCTGATATTACTTAATAACGATACACATACTTGCATAGAATCCCAACTTCAAGTGCTTAACGTTTTTATTCATAAAATACCACATCAAGTTTTTGACGTTGTTGCAAAGCGGAGTTAACTTTATAAATTTTACACAACTATATTTTCTCGGGATTAAGTTTTTGGCGCCATTGTCTGGAAGGTAACGATAAATTAAATAGATTTGGTAAATTTGGAAATTTAGAGATAAAAATATACAAAATACAAAATATCAAAAAAATTATAAAATTAAAAAAAGTCCAAAAATATATAACTATATATTTAAGAGTATTTTTAAGAAATTTTTTTCTTTGCTTATTATATTTATTTATGTGAAATATTGGATCTGAAGGTTTAGTACCTTACGATTCAGAATTAGAACGCACTATTAGAAAACTTCAAAAATAATAAAAAGAAATTAAAATTTTGAACAAAATGGAGAATAACTTAGATAATCAAATAAATGAAAATCGACAAAGACCTTTAAAAGATTATGCTAATCCAAAAGCAGATGAACTTCACTTAACTATTCAAAATTCTGATTTTGTTGGTAATTTATTTGAACTTAAACCTATTATTATCCAAATTGTACAAAATTATTAGTTTGGAGGAACACCTATTGAAGATCCTAACTTACACCTTGCTAGTTTTCTTGAGATTTGTGCTACTTTTAAATATGACAGAGTGCCTAATGATTTTTGTTAGGCTTAGACTTTTTCCTTGTTTATTAAGGGATAAAGCCAAAGCTTGGTTGAACTCATTAGCACCTGGATCTATCAGAACTTGGGGAGAATTATCAAAAAAATTCTTGACTAAATATTTTCCAGCTTAAAAAATCGCTAAGCTTAGAAAATATATTACATCTTTTTGTCAGTTTGAAGGGGAATCAATATATGAAGCCTGAAAAAGATTTAAGGATCTCCTTAGAAAATGTCCAAACCATGCTTTACTAGATTGGTTAATAATTCAAACTTTTTTACAATGGATTAGTATGTTCGCTTAGATCTATTATAGTTGTTGCTGCTGGCAAATCTTTAATGTCAAAACCTTTTGATGAAACATACTCTTTAATAGAAGAAATGATTACTAATAATTTTCAATGGCCCTTTGAACGGGTAAATCCTAAGTGAGTAGCTAGTATTCATGAATTTGATGCAATGTCTATGTTAGCATCTCAAATTGCTGTTATATCAAAAAAGATTGATCAAATTGGAGTGAAATATTCTCAAATACCACTGGTATTGGAGGAAAATTAACTAGGACAGATAATTGTTACTCAATCATCTCATGAAATTTTTAATGATATTAATAATCAAAATAAAAATACTTATTCTAACTATTACAATCGTGGATAGAAAAATCATAATTTTAGTTGGAATAATTATAACAATTCAATGAACCCCTCATGAAATTTAAACAATTAAGGAAATCCTAATTATCGACATTATTATCCTCTTGGATTTAACTCTAACCCTAACCCATAAGTTAAGGAAAAGAAATTAATGATGGAAGAGGTAAGCTTGAATATGGGAAATCAAATACAAAATTAAGGGGCTGCTATTAGAGATATTGAAAATCAATTAGGACACATTGCTACTGCACTTAGTAACAGACCCTCAGGAAATCTTCCAAGTACGGTGGAAGTTAATCCCAAAGACCAAAATAAAGAACAAATTAAAACAATTCAATTACGAAGTGGGAAAAAAGTTAAAACAAGAATCCAAAGAGAAACAAAAGTTGATGAGAAGAAGGAAGATATGGTTAGTGACCATAATGAAAATGACCAAACACAAGTTCCCTTAGAAAAACCATTACCTCCGTTTCCTCAACAACTAAAACAAAAGAGTAAAGAAAAACAATTTATAAAATTTTTGGAAATTATTAAAAATTTAATGATAAACATTCCTTTCATTGAGGCTTTGGAACAAATGTCAATTTATGTGAAATTTATGAAAGATATATTAAACAAGAAAAGGAAGTTTGCAGATCATGAGACTGTTGCACTTAGTGATAAGTGTAGCGCTATTATCTAGAAAAAACTTCCTGAAAAGTTAAAAGATCCTAGTAGTTTTACTATACCTTGTGCAATTGGTGAAAAGTTTTATGGAAAAGCAGGTCCCGAGANGTTTTATGGAAAAGCTGGTCCCGAGAAGTATAGTTGTGTAAAAATTATATAGTTGGCTCCGCTATGCAATGGTGCCAAAAGCTTGATGCACTATTTTGTGAATTAGGATCTTAAGCAATTAATGTTGAAATTCTATGCAAGTATACGTATCGTTATCAAGCAATAAAGGTCTTTCTATTTAAGCCCCAAATATTGATCCCACGGGGAAGGTTTAAATTTGAAATGATAAATTTACTAGGAAATTCACAGAAAGTCAAAACGAAATTACTGTAAGTAATTTCTAATGTTGAGATATTATAAAAACTAAATTATTTAATTAATAACAAAACTGAAATACAAAGTTTAAACAATAACTACTAAACTATTAAACTATGTTTATGTGAAGAAGATTTCTTATGTGAAAAAAATATATTTCCCACTACAATGAGGTTCTGGTAAAATGAGATGAGATAAATAATTCAAATATGTATTGTGCCAAATAGGAGCAATTTTAATTTTCTGTTCTGATACAGTATTATAGAAAATCATTGGCTAATCCCATATTTAGTTCCTAAATTTGTGGCTAGGCTAGGAGGATACTGGCTCTCACTCCAAAGCTCCCACTTCCCTTCACCTGAAGGCTAACTCTCGCTTTAGTTTTTAAACACTAAGACCGAANAGGTCCCGAGAAGTATAGTTGTGTAAAAATTATATAGTTGGCTCCGCTATGCAACGGTGCCAAAAGCTTGATGCACTATTTTGTGAATTAGAAATTTAAGCAATTAATGTTGAGATTCTATGCAAGTATACGTATCGTTATCAAACAATAAAGGACTTTCTATTTAAGCCCCAAATATTGATCCCACGGGGAAGGTTTAAATTTGAAATGATAAATTTNGTTTATTAAGGGATAAAGCCAAAGCTTGGTTAAACTCATTAGCACCTGGATCTATCAGAACTTGGGGAGAATTATCACAAAAATTTTTGACTAAATATTTTCCAGCCTAAAAAATTGCTAAGCTTAGAAAATATATTACATCTTTTTGTCAGTTTGAAGGGGAATCAATATATGAAGCCTGAAAAAGATTTAAGGATCTCCTTAGAAAATGTCCACACCATGCTTTACCAGATTGGTTAATATTTCAAACTTTTTACAATAAATTAGTATGATCGCTTAGATCTATTATAGATGCTGCTGCTAGCAGATCTTTAATGTCAAAACCTTTTGATGAAACATACTCTTTAGTAGAAGAAATGATTACTAATAATTTTCAGTGGCGCTTTGAACGGGTAAATCCTAAGTGAGTAGCTAGTATTCATGAATCTGATGTAATGTCTATTTTAGCATCTCAAATTGCTGTTATATCAAAAAAGATTGATCAAATTGGAGTGAAATATTCTCAAATACCACCAGTATTGGAGGAAAATTAGCTAGGACAGATAATTGATACTCAATCATCTTATGAAATTTTGAATGATATTAATAATCAAAATAATAATACTTATTCTAACTATTACAATCGTGGATAGAAAATTCGTAATTTTAGTTGGAATAATTATAATAATTCAATGAACCCCTCAGGAAATTTAAGCAATTAAGGAAATCCTAATTATCGACATTATTATCCTCTTGGATTTAACTCTAACCCTAACCCACAAGTTAAGGAAAAGAAGTTGACGATGGAAGAAGTAATCTTGAATATGGGAAATCAAATACAAAATCAAGGAGCTGCTATTAGAAATATTGAAAATCAATTAGAACATATTGCTACTGTACTTAGTAACAGACCCTCAGGAAATCTTCCAAGTACGATGGAAGTTAATCCCAAAGATCAAAATAAAGAACAAATTAAAACAATTCAATTACAAAGTGGAAGAAAAGTTAAAACAAGAATCCAAAGAGAAACAGAAGTTGATGAGAAGAAGGAAGAGATGGTAAGTGACCATAATGAAAATGAACAAACACAAGTTCCCTTAGAAAAACCATTTCCCCCGTTTCCTCAACAACTAAAACAAAAGAATAAAGAAAAACAATTTACAAAATTTTTGGAAATTATTAAAAATTTAATGATAAACATTCCTTTCATTGAGGCTTTGGAACAAATGTCAATTTATGTGAAATTTATGAAAGATATATTAAACAAGAAAAGGAAGTTTGCAGATCATGAGACTGTTGCACTTAGTGA
>JXCR01147380.1:18132-67202 GCA_002079205.1 Phalaenopsis hybrid cultivar
TGAAATGTCAGGAAGAGTCACTTTTTTGATCAATTTTGGCCCCAAATAAAGCCTAGAGTCGGTTCTCCAAGAGGTGCCTCCAAAAAATCTTCAAAAAGCTTCCAAATTCGTCAAATCTTCTAGAAATAGAGGCTGAATCGACATTGGCACCGTTGGCGCCCATTTTGACGCCGTCGACGCCAGTGTTCTGTAATTCAATTTGCTACTCTCTGTTAAATGGCACCGTCGGTGCTGAACAAATTTTTAACTTCTTCATTTTTGCTCCAAATTCATCCTTTTTGCTTCAAGTCCTAAAATTCAACAATCTGCAAGAAAACATAAAAATACTTTCCATTAAAGTGCAATATCACAAAAAATGAGCATAAAATATGGGTCTAAAAATACATATATTTTTTGTGTATCAAAATCCCCCAAACTTACATCTTACTTGTTCTCAAGTAACTCCTCTACTATATAAAAATATGACTTATGGTAAATAATTTAACTTCTAGGTTTCCATATCTTAGTCCACAAAATACAATAGCATAACTTAAGAAAAATTCAAAACAACTCCAGTTAATACTAAAGGTACAAGAATATTTAGCNCAACATATATAAAATGAACATTTTGTCGAGTCACTGGGCTAGCAACATATCTCAGGAAGATAAAATTGTTGTTAAGCTTTATATATACATGCCTAATCCTAATTTTTATTCATCAATGTGGCTTTAAAATTAAGATGTGATCCTCACCACATGGTTCCGTACATCATTCATCTTGGAAACCCATTCTCATACTTTATTCTCAATAAAAAATCCAACCTAGGGTCTCTATGAAAAATACATATGCATCAAAAAGTTGGTATATGTTATTTTATGCAATTGTAAAATTGACCATGTACCGTCGAAGGAGAGCTAAGAAGCACCTGCATAAAAGATATTAATTTAAAATTATGAGCTCCACCCAATTCGACATGAATCCCTGTAAGAAGATTGCAACTAATATATTAGTGCACATGTCTCGAACTTCATAAATACAAAAAAGGCACCCATAAAATGTGTGGCTAGGCGCAAACCATTGAACTATAGTGAGACATATTAAAAATCTAACTACACCTTATCCTACTCTAAATGAGTATCTAAGCAAGGTGCCTTAGTTACATACACTACATGTGTGCAAAAAGTGTGGCTAAGGCTAGTGTATAATTTTAATAGGGTCACCGAACCTAACCTCATCCTAAAGATCAAAGAGATCTAAAACACATCACTATAAGACGATGATTTCAAAAACAACTAAGCATTAAAGATTTACATTCCAGATGAATCATTAAAAAAAAATATGTATTTATTTTCTTAAAAAAAAACCTCCATGAAGCTCAAAAGAGGTTACAAAAATAATGCGTCTCTAATATATGACAAAGATAACTTATCATCTTGAAGCAAAAAGGAAAGATAACTGCAAAGAACATTATCCACCAAAACACTACCATATATAATGCTAAGCAAGGCCAACTAGTCAACAGGTTGGCTACTTAATCTAAAGATGAGAACCAATTGCAAGACTTTGCCTAAATACTTATACACCAAAAATATATGCATTTTTAGAACCATATTTTATGCTCATTTTGGTGATATTGCACTTTAATGAAAGGTATATTCTATGTTTTATTGCAGGTTATTGATTTTGAGGACTTGGAGCAAGAAGGAAGCAAAAAAGATTGAATTTGGAGCAAAAATGAGGAAGTTCAAAATTTGTTCAGCGCGAACGGCGCAAGACTGGGAGCCGACGACGCCAAACTGGGCGTCGACGGTGCCACTTGACAGAAACTTGGGATTTAATTATAGGCCTCTGGAGTCCACGGCGCCAGGATGGGCGTCGACGACCCCAGGATGGTCGCCGACTACACCAGTGTCGGTGGAAGCCCTATTTCTAGAAGATTTGAGGAATTTGGACCCTTTTTGAAGATTTGTTGGATGCACCTATTTGAGAACCGACCTAGGCTCTATTTAGGCCCGAAATTTGATTAGAAATCCCTCCTTCGCACCATTTCAACTTCTTTCACTCATTTTCAATTTTCCTCTTTACACACCTACATTCCATGCCATTCCACACCATTAATTAGTTATTATTTTTATATATTTGAGTTTTTGTGGTGAGTTTAAGTGTTAATTCTTCTCTAAGAAGTGTTGCAGAGGAAGAGAAGTGAGAGATTTCTTCTTCCTACATTTTCTAAGAGGGTTACAAAGAATTTGCTTTGAGAAAGAGTTTCAGATAAGTGTTGTTTGTGTATTATTATTGTATGAACTTTTTTTTATATATAAAATTTGTGTTTTATTGTATCTTTCTCATGAATTCTGAGTAGATTCCTTTATCTTTCTCCCTACTCTGAGATATGGTGAAATGAAGAGATAATGTGGATGTGTCAATGTTAAAATTTAAAATAAATTGTGATGGTTTTTCAACTCCGCTCTTAATTTACTTTTTGATATAGCTAATTGAATTGTTAAAATATGTTGTGAAACATATGATCCAGGAAATGAAGTATGAGTTCTACAATAGAGTGAGAATCACGTTTAAGTCCATGAAGGAGTATTTCATTCATGGAGTTAAGTGCAAATAAAAAAAGAAATATACTTTGTTAGGTGTAGAATTTGAGATTTCTAGGTGACAGAATAAAAATCCCCAATTTGATCTTAGTGTTTAAAAACTAAAGTGAGAGTTAGTCTTCAGGGGAGGGGAAGTGGGAGCCAGTATCCTCCTAGCATAGCTACAGATTTAGGGACTAAACTTAAGATTAACCAAATATTTTCTATAACACTGAATCAGGGTAGAGAATTAAAATTGCTCATATTTGACACAATACATATTTAAACCATTTATCTCATCTCATTTCACCAAAAACTCATTATAGTGAGAAAGATGCTTTTTCACATTAGAAAACTTCATCACATAAACATAGTTTAATAGTTATTATTTTTAAACGCTGTTTTTAAATTCTGCTAATAGTAAACAATTTAGCTTTGATAGTATCTTAAACATTTGAAATTATTGAAAATAATTTCGATTGATTTCTGTGAATTTCTTAATTAATTTATCATTTCAAATTTAAACCTTCCCCGTGGGATCGATATTTGAGACTTAAAAAGAAAGCCTGATATTACTTAATAACGATACACATACTTGCATAGAATCCCAACTTCAAGTGCTTAACGTTTTTATTCATAAAATACCACATCAAGTTTTTGACGTTGTTGCAAAGCGGAGTTAACTTTATAAATTTTACACAACTATATTTTCTCGGGATTAAGTTTTTGGCGCCATTGTCGGGAAGGTAACGATAAATTAAATAGATTTGGTAAATTTGGAAATTTAGAGATAAAAATATACAAAATACAAAATATCAAAAAAATTATAAAATTAAAAAAAGTCCAAAAATATATAACTATATATTTAAGAGTATTTTTAAGAAATTTTTTTCTTTGCTTATTATATTTATTTATGTGAAATATTGGATCTGAAGGTTTAGTACCTTACGATTCAGAATTAGAACGTACTATTAGAAAACTTCAAAAATAATAAAAAGAAATTAAAATTTTGAACAAAATGGAGAATAACTTAGATAATCAAATAAATGAAAATCGACAAAGACCTTTAAAAGATTATGCTAATCCAAAAGCAGATGAACTTCACTTAACTATTCAAAATTCTGATTTTGTTGGTAATTTATTTGAACTTAAACCTATTATTATCCAAATTGTACAAAATTATTAGTTTGGAGGAACACCTATTGAAGATCCTAACTTACACCTTGCTAGTTTTCTTGAGATTTGTGCTACTTTTAAATATGACAGAGTGCCTAATGATTTTTGTTAGGCTTAGACTTTTTCCTTGTTTATTAAGGGATAAAGCCAAAGCTTGGTTGAACTCATTAGCACCTGGATCTATCAGAACTTGGGGAGAATTATCAAAAAAATTCTTGACTAAATATTTTCCAGCTTAAAAAATCGCTAAGCTTAGAAAATATATTACATCTTTTTGTCAGTTTGAAGGGGAATCAATATATGAAGCCTGAAAAAGATTTAAGGATCTCCTTAGAAAATGTCCAAACCATGCTTTACTAGATTGGTTAATAATTCAAACTTTTTTACAATGGATTAGTATGTTCGCTTAGATCTATTATAGTTGTTGCTGCTGGCAAATCTTTAATGTCAAAACCTTTTGATGAAACATACTCTTTAATAGAAGAAATGATTACTAATAATTTTCAATGGCCCTTTGAACGGGTAAATCCTAAGTGAGTAGCTAGTATTCATGAATTTGATGCAATGTCTATGTTAGCATCTCAAATTGCTGTTATATCAAAAAAGATTGATCAAATTGGAGTGAAATATTCTCAAATACCACTGGTATTGGAGGAAAATTAACTAGGACAGATAATTGTTACTCAATCATCTCATGAAATTTTTAATGATATTAATAATCAAAATAAAAATACTTATTCTAACTATTACAATCGTGGATAGAAAAATCATAATTTTAGTTGGAATAATTATAACAATTCAATGAACCCCTCATGAAATTTAAACAATTAAGGAAATCCTAATTATCGACATTATTATCCTCTTGGATTTAACTCTAACCCTAACCCATAAGTTAAGGAAAAGAAATTAATGATGGAAGAGGTAAGCTTGAATATGGGAAATCAAATACAAAATTAAGGGGCTGCTATTAGAGATATTGAAAATCAATTAGGACACATTGCTACTGCACTTAGTAACAGACCCTCAGGAAATCTTCCAAGTACGGTGGAAGTTAATCCCAAAGACCAAAATAAAGAACAAATTAAAACAATTCAATTACGAAGTGGGAAAAAAGTTAAAACAAGAATCCAAAGAGAAACAAAAGTTGATGAGAAGAAGGAAGATATGGTTAGTGACCATAATGAAAATGACCAAACACAAGTTCCCTTAGAAAAACCATTACCTCCGTTTCCTCAACAACTAAAACAAAAGAGTAAAGAAAAACAATTTATAAAATTTTTGGAAATTATTAAAAATTTAATGATAAACATTCCTTTCATTGAGGCTTTGGAACAAATGTCAATTTATGTGAAATTTATGAAAGATATATTAAACAAGAAAAGGAAGTTTGCAGATCATGAGACTGTTGCACTTAGTGATAAGTGTAGCGCTATTATCTAGAAAAAACTTCCTGAAAAGTTAAAAGATCCTAGTAGTTTTACTATACCTTGTGCAATTGGTGAAAAGTTTTATGGAAAAGCAGGTCCCGAGAAGTATAGTTGTGTAAAAATTATATAGTTGGCTCCGCTATGCAACGGTGCCAAAAGCTTGATGCACTATTTTGTGAATTAGAAATTTAAGCAATTAATGTTGAGATTCTATGCAAGTATACGTATCGTTATCAAACAATAAAGGACTTTCTATTTAAGCCCCAAATATTGATCCCACGGGGAAGGTTTAAATTTGAAATGATAAATTTACTAGGAAATTCACAGAAAGTCAGAACGAAATTACTGTTAGTAATTTCTAATGTTAAGATATTATAAAAACTAAATTATTTAATTAATAACAAAACTGAAATACAAAGTTTAAACAATAACTACTAAACTATTAAACTATGTTTTTGTGAAGAAGATTTGTTATGTGAAAAATATATTTCTCACTACAATGAGGTTTTGGTAAAATGAGATGAGATAATGATTCAAATATGTATTGTGCCAAATAGGAGCAATTTTAATTCTCTATTTTGATATAGTGTTATAGAAAATCATTGGTTAATCCCATATTTAGTTCCTAAATCTGTGGCTAGGCTAGGAGGATACTGACTCTCACTCCAAAGCTCCCACTTCCCTTCACCTGAAGGCTAACTCTCGCTTTAGTTTTTAAACACTAATATCGAATTGGGGATTTTTAGTCTGTCACCCTAGAAATATCCAATTCTACACCCAACAAAGTATATTAACCGAATTGGTGATTTTAGTCTGTCACCCTAAAGATTCTCCAATTCTACACTTAACAAAGAATATTTACCTATCTACTTCCCTTCACCTGAAGGCTAACTCTCGCTTTAGTTTTTAAACACTAAGACCAAATTGGGGCTGTCACCCTAAAGATTCTCCAATTCTACACCCAACAATGTATATTTTCCTATTTATTTGTACTTAATTCCATGAACAAAATTCTCCTTCATAGAATCAAATGTGATCCTCACTTTGTTGTAGAACACATACTCCATTTCCCAGATCATATGTTTCACAACATATTTTAACAATTCAATTAGCCAGATCAAAAAGTAAATTAATATCAGAGTTGAAAAATCATCACAATTTATTTTGTATTTTAATATTGATACATCCATATTATCTCTTCATTTCACCATATCCGAGAGTAGGGAGAAAGATAAAATAAACTACTCAGACTTCATGAGAAATGTACAACAAAACAAAAATTTCATATATAAAAGAAAGTCCATACAACATTAATAAACAAATAACACTTATTTAAAACCCTTTCTCAAAGCAAATCCCTTGTAGCCTCTTCTAGGAAATGTAGGAAGAAG
Organism: Phalaenopsis hybrid cultivar; assembly: GCA_002079205.1. Classification (NCBI taxonomy): domain Eukaryota; kingdom Viridiplantae; phylum Streptophyta; class Magnoliopsida; order Asparagales; family Orchidaceae; genus Phalaenopsis; species Phalaenopsis hybrid cultivar. The sequence goes on from JXCR01147380.1 coordinate 24,692, forward strand.
AAATCTCTCATTTGTCTCCTTNCAGAGTAGGGAGAAAGATAAAATAAACTACTCAGACTTCATGAGAAAGGTACAACTAAACAAAAATTTCATATATAAAAGAAAGTTCATACAACATTAATAAACAAATAACACTTATCTAAGACTTTTTCTCAAAGCAAATCCTTTGTAGCCTCTTCTAGGAAATGTAGGAAGAAGAAATATCTCATTTGTCTCCTTCTCAAACACTCTTAGAGAAGAGTTCACACTTAATCTCACCATAAAACTCTAAATTATAAGAACAATTGACTCTAAATGGTTGGGGAATGAAAAATGGAAGAATGTGATGCGTAGAAGGTTGAATTGGAAAGATGAAATGTCAGGAAGAGTCACTTTTTTGATCAATTTTGGCCCCAAATAAAGCCTAAAGTTGGTTCTCCAAGAGGTGCCTCCAAAAAATCTTCAAAAAGCCTCCAAATTCGTCAAATCTTCTAGAAACAGAGGCTGAATCGACATTGGCGCCGTTGGCACCCATTCTGACGCCGTCGACGCCAGTGTTCTGTAATTCAATTTGCTGGTCTCTGTTAAATGGCGTCGTCGGTGCTGAACTAATTTTTAACTTCTTCATTTTTGCTCCAAATTCATCCTTTTCGCTTCAAGTCCTAAAATTCAACAACCTACAAGAAAACATAAAAATACTTTCCATTAAAGTGCAATATCACAAAAAATGAGCATAAAATATGGGTCTAAAAATACATATATTTTTGTTGTATCAAAATCCCCCAAACTTACATCTTACTTGTTCTCAAGTAACTCCTCTATTATATAAAAATATGACTTATTATAAATAATTTAACTTCTAGATTTCTATATCTTAGTCCATAAAATACAATAGCATAACTTAAGAAAAATTCAAAACAACTCCAGTTAATACTAAAGGTATAAGAATATTTAGCAATCAATTCCAAGATTTCTGATTCTCTATTCTTTTCAAGAAAAATTGCAAATTGTCATATTAAAGTCACTTAGGGTATTCATATGAAAAAGAACTTCATAAAACATTACTAGTAAATAAACTAATACTCAAATAAAACTTTAGAAAATGTAGCAAGTCTTCTTTTTTAAATTGATTCACGTGAAGTCAATTTTTAATTAGGCATCTCCTCAAGCTTCTCCCCACATCTTTTCTTTTTTTTTTTCTTTTCTTTTCTTTTCTTTTCTTTTTTTTTTATATGTGAGGATTACTTTATCTGGATAGCCTTTAATGATTTTGAACTTCACTATCCTCTTCTTAAAGTCAAAAACTTGTCACATNTTATCTGGATAGCCTTTAATGATTTTGGACTTCACTATCCACTTCTTAAAGTCAAAAACTTACATTTCTTCACTTAATAAATTTATATTAGCTTAAAGATTTCATAATGTTTAATTCTTTTCTTCTTACATGAATCTTTAAGATTTTTAATATTTCAAAATTACAATTTTCTCTACTTAAAATAGAAAAGCATAATCTATTTCTTTTATACCAAATATCTTAATTTCTAAAATTAACCTTTATAATTGAAAATTTTTACTTAAGTTTTCTTNCATTTCATAATGTTTAATTCTTTTCTTTTTACATGAACCTTTAAGATTTTTAATATTTCAAAATTACAATTTTCTCTACTTAAAATAGAAAAGCATAGTCTTTTTCTTTTATACCAAATATCTTAATTTCTAAAATTAACCTTTATAATTGAAAATTTTTACTTAAGTTTTCTTTATATTTAGAAACATAAATATAGTTATCTAAAGTTAAACCCTAGTATCAAATTTCATGTTAAATTTAAAATTTTTGAAAATATAGCTAAGTGAGGACAAATACAATTAAGTTTCTTTCTTTAAAAAAGAATTTCTCTTTCCCCCCAAACTTAAATTTTTAAAAGATTTAGCAGGAAGAACTGAAAAATAAAGGGTGAAAGAAAACATTAAAAACATAAAGAAAAGACATACCTGTTGAAGGTTCTGATTTTGAAACTTTAATTCTGAAATACTGCAGGTGCTAATATAAAAAGCTACAAGACTTAAAACATTAAATTGAGCATAATACATATAAAATCAGCTGAGAAAGAGTTAATTAGAATATATTTAATAAAATACAAAATCTAACAACAGAATTAAATTGAATTCCAGAAATGAAAACCGTTTTACAAACTACAGTTCACAACTTAACATAACAACAAAACAGAGTCTTACAATCTAACAAATAGTCTCAACAATATAACAAAAATAAACAACACAATAACAAAGTACAATCAAACATAAACTAAAAAAAATCATTAATCATCATCATCTTCTTCTTCTTCTACATCCAAATTCTGTCGCTGATATGGAGTAAAAACAGGGTGAGTAGGAAACTGAACTGAATGATCACCCTTCATGTATCTCACCAACACATCAACATAAGCAGCATCATATTCAAAATTTGGTCGTATCAAATCATCAGTGTGAGCATTTCTGACATCCATGTTTTGCAATCTATGATCCATTCTTAAGGTATCTCCCTGCTAGATCTCATCTGGTCTAAAAGTTATCGGTTAGTAGGGTCATTAGAAGTAGGGGTCCTCGAAGTAGAAGGAATATCTCTGGTCTTACTTCCAGAACTCCAATCAACATGAGATTCATATGTCTTTATATTGATAGGCCCAATAGGTTTTAGAGGCTCAATCCTCTCTTCATTAGATCTAAAATCAACTCCTGCCTGTTCACAGAGTGTAAAATTAAGTGCAGGGTGTGCCAAACCACCAGTGGTCTCTCCCAAAGCAATAGATCTAGTGTTCATATTAATAATAGAGCCTACATTTATCCTCGTCACCTGCTGAATGCAGAAGTTTAAGATGAATCTATCTTTGGTCACCTCACTATGATGGTTTATCGGAATCATTCTTCCAGAAATAAAGTAGTGTCAGACCTTAGATACTACATTAAGCATAGAAAGAGGAAAGTNGTTCATGTTAAATTTAAAATTTTTGAAAATATAGCTAAGTGAGGACAAATACAACTAAGTTTCTTTCTTTAAAAAGGAATTTTTCTTTCCCCCCAAACTTAAATTTTTAAAAAATTTAGCATCAAGAACTGAAAAATAAAGGGTGAAAGAAAACATTAAAAACATAAAGAAAAGACATACCTGTTGAAGGTTCTGATTTTGAAACTTTAATTTTGAAATACTACAGGTGCTAATATAAAAGCTACAAGACTTAAACCATTAAATTGCACATAATACATATAAAATCTGCTGAGAAAGAGTTAATTAGAATACATTTAATAAAATACAAAATCTAACAACAGAATTAAACTGAATTCTAGAAATGAAAACAGTTTTACAAACTACAGTTCACAACTTAACATAACAACAAAACAGAGTCTTACAATCTAACAAATAGTCTCAACAATATAACAAAAATAAACAACACAATAACAAAGTACAATCAAACATAAACTAAAAAAAATCACTAATCATCATCATCATCTTCTTCTTCTACATCCAAATTCAGTCGCTGATATGGAGTAAGAACAAGGTGAGTAGGAAACTGAACTGAATGATCACCCTTCATGTATCTCACCAACACATCAACATAAGCAGCATCATATTCAAAATTTGGCCGTATCAAATCATCAGTGTGAGCATTTCCGGCATCCATGTTTTGCAATCTATGATCCATTCTTAAGGTATCTCCCTGCTAGATCTCATCTGGTCTAAAAGTTATCGGTTAGTAGGGTCATTAGAAGTAGGGGTCCTCGAAGTAGAAGGAATATCTCTAGTCTTACTTCCAGAACTCCAATCAACATGAGATTCATATGTCTTTATATTGGTAGGCCCAATAGGATTTAGAGGCTCAATCCTCTCTTCATTAGGTCTAAAATCAACTCGTGCCTGTTCAAAGAGTGTAAAAATAAGTGCAGGGTGTGCCAAACCACCAGTGGTCTCTCCCAAAGCAATAGATCTAGTGTTCATATACATAATAGAGCCTACATTTATCCTCGTCACCTGCTGAATGCAGAAGTTCAGGATGAATCTATCTTTGGTCACCTCACTATGATGATTTGTCGGAATCATTCTTCCAGAAATAAAGTAGTGCCAGACCTTAGATACTACATTAAGCATAGAAAGAGGAAAGTTTACCTTAACACCATTTTTGACTTTCCAGGTCCCTCTTCCATTAGTAAGAAAATAAATAACCTCATCTAAGGCCTCATTCGTAGTAGAAAATGATTTATACTAGCAACTGTAAACATCTTTCAATTGATAAAACTCATTAATTTTTCTTGGAGAAAACTCCACCTTTCACCCATGAACAAAAACAAAGTCGTCAGAAGCTTCAATAAAGTTGGCATAGAATTCCATCACTACACCAATAATCGCATTAGCAGTAAAATAACAAAAAATTTCCCACTGCCGAGCATTGATTAATCGCTCGACTTCTCCACCTGGATTTTTAAAACCACAATCCAGAATTACTTTCTTATGCTCAAGTAGACCATTGAATCGAGCACTAGCCCTGAAGCTAAAAAAATTTTGTTCATCATAATATACTTTTCTTTTTTCCTTTGCTTGTTCTTATTTCCATGGAAAATCTAGAGAAAATTAGAAAAAAATTGAATAAATTCCAAAGAATTTCGAAAATCACAAAGTAAAACGCTTTATACTTAAATATACTAAGTAAGAGTTCTTCAACAAAGGATTTTCTCAAAATCTCTAAAAAAAAATTTTAAAATTTTTGGATCTCGACAATGTGAGAAAAATCCTTGGTGAAAATCAAAAATTTTTATTTCAAAGTGTAGCTCTTACCTATAGAAGATGAAATCCAAAGTTCCTTTGCCTTAAAAATTGCCTCAAATCTAAGCAAATGCAAGCCCTAGGTGCAAAAATCGGAGGTTGAAGGTGACTCAAAGGGTAAAAACGGCAGTTTATGATGAAAATCACAAATTTTAAAGAGTTAAAGGCTGTTCTTGAGTTGAGGGCGCCATCAGTGGTGCAGGCCAAAAATTCTATTTTTTGTTTTTTTTTTTCAATTTTCAAATTCCTTTCAATTTTCTCCAAAGTCTTTTTAGTATTTTAATTTTTTTAAAACATAATTTTTTATCTATCAATAATTTATAAACAAACATTTTCACAATCAATCACTTTCATAAATAACAACAAACTAACCTTTATATATGAAAATACACTTTTACAAACACATTTTTCTAATCACACTTGTACACATATTAAGTAAACTAAATTATAAATCATTGTCGAAATCAAACCACAACACTAAACACTGACACAAAACTATACACACAATCAAAGTCCAGAATTCTAAAGCAAAGCAAACTTAATCAAATCCACACAATCACATTAAGTACATAAGTATTTTAAACTAGTAGAGAGAGTCCAAATTCTTCAATTATTCTGCCTCATCATCAGTGCTTTCTCATCCTCTAATATCTCCCATAGACTGGTAATGGACGTACAAATTATAGAAGGGTAGGTATGGGAATTGATCAGTTGAATTTTCTTCAATCCATCCATTTTCTTTAAACATTCGCACTAATCGTGCATCAAATGTTCCAGTATGACCAAAATTCTTATTCATCCCCCAATCTAGGTGATCAAAAAGGCACTTAAGAACTCCTATTGCATTCGTAGTACTCTGAAGTTCTCTTTCAATTTTCTTCAATTTCTTTTCTACAGTAAGTGAACTTCCAACTGTTGGTGACATCAATGGAGTTGAAGCATGTGATGAGTGATCTAAGATAATATCTAATCCTTCATTTCCATTTCCAACATAATATCAATAGAAATCATGGGCTCCCAAGGTAATAAAAATTTTCCCACTTTCATATGGAACTTGAGATTGACTGCAAAGTAGAAAAATTGTGGAAGGATGTCCAAGTCCATAAATTGGCCCATTCATAATAATACTCATAACAAATTTAAATATGATAGATCCTATACCAATGGGGTTTTCCATTTGAATGCAGTAATTCAAAATAGCACTTTCTTTGGTGACTCTACTAATCTTCATGGTAGGGAGTAATTTTGCAGAAATAAGGAAATGCTACTGCTTCGATATTGGATTAAGCAATGAAGCAAAGAAATTATCATATCCTTCATCTCTCATTTCCCAAATATCACTTTCATCGTCAGAAAATTATAGACATCTTACATCAAATCTTTGATAAGGATAAAATTTGTATAATGACAGATTGGAACGCTTTCTATCATATACAACTCATTGATTCACGCAGGAGTAAATGGTACAACCTTACCTCATACGAAGACAACTCCTTGGATAATTCTATGTAAGTTGGCATAGAATTCCTTCACTAATGGTACAATCACTATAGCGGTAGTGTAGCACAAAACTTCCCATAGCCTTTGTACAATGATTTTATCAATCGGAGAAATTGGATTAATCAATCCGTGATTGACAAAGCCTCTCTCCTTGATAAGCCTCTTCTTTATAATAACTTTATCGTATAATCTTTGCACGTCAAAACCTGATAAACTTTCTTCTATTGAAAACTACATACCTTGAAATATTTCTGGAATTGGAGGCCATGGAATTCAAAAATATGAAGTTTTTGGTTGTTCAAGGTAGTTTTTAGTACTTTAAAAACACCTCCCAGCGGTTATTATGGAGCTAAATCCTGCCAAAGTCCATCAAAATTTGTCCTAAACCGTCAAACTGCCATCAGTACCATCGGCGCTCCCGATGGCACTGTCGGCGCTTTGGTCTGTCTGCGGGCATCGTCGGCGCCATAGGCCAAAATTGTGTCTTTTCATGTTTCCATCAATTCGATTCCAAATTTTCCTCTAATACCAATATTTGTCTTAATTTATAATATATAAAATTGTTTACAANCGAACAAAAACAAAGTCATCAGAAGCTTCAATAAAGTTGGCATAGAATTCAATCACTACACCAATAATCCCATCAGCAGTAAAATAACTAAAATTTTCCCATTACCGAGCATTGATTAATCGCTCGACTTCTCCACCTGGATTTTTAAAACCACAGTCCAGAATTACTTTTTTATGCTCAAGTAGACCATTGAATCGAGCACTAGCCCTGAAGCTAAAAAATTTTTGTTCATCATAATATACTTTTCTTTTTTCCTTTGCTTGTTCTTAGTTCCATGGAAAATCTAGAGAAAATTAGAAAAAAATTGAATAAATTCCAAAAAATTTCAAAAATCATAAAGTAAAACGCTTTATACTTAAATATACTAAGTAAGAGTTCTTCACCAAATAATTTTCTCAAAATCTCTCAAAAAAATTTTAAAATTTTTGGATCTCAACAATGTGAGATAAATCCTTGGTGAAAATCAAAATTTTTTATTTCAAAGTGTAGCTCTTACCTAGAGAAGATGAAATCTAAAGTTCCTTTGCCTTAAAATTGCCTCAAATCCAAACAAATGCGAGCCCTAGGTGCAAAAATCGGAGGTTGAAGGTGACTCAAAGGGTAAAAATGGCAGTTTATGATGAAAATCACGAATTTTAAAGAGTTAAAGGCTGTTCTTGAGTCGAGGGCGCCATTAGTGGTGCAGGCCAAAAATTCTATTTTTTTATTTTTTTTTTCAATTTTCTCCAAAGTCTTTTTAGTATTTTAATTTTTTTTAAACATAATTTTTTATCTATCAGTAATTCATAAACAAACATTTTCACAAACAATCACTTTAACAAATAACAACAAACTAACCTTTATATATGAAAATACACTTTTACAAACACATTTTTCTAATCACACTTTTACTCATATTAAGTAAAATAAATTATAAATCAGCGTTGAAATCAAGCCACAACACTAAACACTGACACAAAACTATACACACAATCAAAGTTCAGAATTCTAAAGCAAAGCAAACTTAATCAAATCCACACAATCACATTAAGTACATAAGTATTTTAAACTAGTAGAGAGAGTCCAAATTATTCAATTATTCTGCTTCATCTTCAGTGCTTTCTCATCCTCTAATATCTCCCATAGACTGGTAGAAGGGTAGGTATGGGAATTGATCAGTTGAATTTTCTTCAATCCATCCATTTTCTTTAAACATTCGCACTAATCGTGCTTCAAATGTTCCTGTATGACCAAAATTCTCTTTCATCCCCCAATCTAGGTGATCAAAAAGGTATTTAAGAACTCCTATTGCATTCATAATACTTTGAAGTTCTCTTTCAATTTTCTTCAATTTCTTTTCTACAGTAAGTGAACTTCCAACTGTTGGTGACATCAATGGAGTTGAAGCATGTGATGAGTGATCTAAGATAGTATCTAATGCTTCATTTCCATTCCCAACATAATATCAATAGGAATTATGGGCTTCCAAGATAATAAAAATTTTCCCAACTTTCATATGGAACTTGAGATTGACTGCAAAGTAGGAAAATTGTGGAAGGATGTCCAAATCCATAAATTGGCCCATTCATAATAATACTCATAACAACTTTAAATATGATAGATCCTATATCAATGGGTTTTTCCATTTGAATGCAATAATTCAAAATAGCACTTTCTTTGGTGACTCTACTAATCTTCATGGTAGGGAGTAATTTTCAGAAATAAGGAAATGCTACTGCTTCGATATTGGATTAAGCAATGAAGCAAAGAAGCTATCATATCCTTCATCTCTCATTTCCCGAATATCACTTTCATCGTTAGAAAATTATAGGCATCTTACATCAAATCTTTGATAAGGATAAAATTTGTATCATGACAGATTGGAACGCTTTCTATCATATACAACTCATTGATTCATGCAAGAGTAAATGGTACAACCTTACCTCGTACGAAGACAACTCCTTGGATAATTCTATGTAAGTTGGCATAGAATTCCTTCACTACTGGTACAACCACTGTAGCGGTAGTGTAACACAGAACTTCCCATAGCCTTTGTACAATGATTTTATCAATCAGAGAACTTGGATTAATCAATCTGTGATTGATAAAGCCTCTCTCCTTGATAAGCCTCTTCTTTATAATAACTTTGTCATATAATCTTTGCACGTCAAAACCTGATAAACTTTCTTCTATTGAAAACTCCATACCTTGAAATATTTCTGGAATTGGAGGCCATGGAATTCAAAAATATGAAGTTTTTGGTTGTTCAAGGTAGTTTTTAGGACTTTAAAAACACCTCCCAGCGGTTATTATGGAGCTAAATCCTGCCAAAGTCCACCAAAATTTGTCCTAAACAGTCAAACTGCCATCAGTACCATCGACGCTCCCGATGGCGCAGTCGGCGCTTTGGTCTGTCTGCGGGCGTCGTCGGCGCCATAAGCCAAAATTGTGTCTTTTCATGTTTTCCATCAATTTGATTCCAAATTTTCCTCTAATACCAATATTTATCTTTATTTATAATATATAAAATTGTTTAGGATTATTATCTACTAATATATAAATACTTATCAAACAAAATAAGAATACATAAATATATATATATTTATATATGGGTTGCCTCCCATAAAGCACTTGGTTTAACGTCGTCAGCCCGACATACCATTTGATTAGTTGGGTTGACTTAAAATTAAAACTTCTTTAAATTGTGGTATGTGCCCTTCATAATAATGTTTCAATGAATGCCCATTAACTTTAAATATCTTTCTAGTGTTAAGATCTTTCACAACAACAGTTCCATAATGATAGACTTTAATTACTTTAAATGGTCATAACCATCTGCATTTCAATTTTTCTGGAAATAATCTCAATATTGTATTATATAATAAAACTTCTTATCCATGTTTAAACTTCNCATAGTGTTAAGATCTTTTACAACAACAGTTCCATAATGATAGACTTTAATCACTTTAAATGGTCATAACCATCTACATTTCAATTTTTCTGGAAATAATCTCAATATTGTATTATATAATAAAACTTCTTATCCATGTTTAAACTTCTTTGGAATAATCTTCCAATCATGCAATATTTTCATTTTCTCTTTATAGATTTTTACATTATCATATTCTTCATTTCTAGTCTCCTCAAGTTCATTGAGTTATAATAATCTTTTCTCACCAACATCCTTTAAATTAAAATTAAGTTCCTTAATAGCCCAAAATGTTTTATGCTCCAATTCTACTGGTAAGTGCATGTTTTTCCAAAAATAAGTCTTTATGGGGACATTCCTATAGGAGTCTTATAAGCAATTTTGTATGCCCATAATGCAGTATCTAATCTAGCAGACCAATCTAATTTATAAGGATTTACAGCTTTTTCTAAAATATGTTTAATTTCACAATTTGATATCTCTGCTAGACCACTAGTCTGAGGATGACAAGCTGTAGAGAATCTATGCATAATATCATATTTCTTAATCAATTTTTCAATTCTCTTATTCTTAAAATGAGATCCTNTTTTTGAATAATCTTCCGATCATGCAATATTTTCATTTTCTCTTTATAGATTTTTACATTATTATATTCTTCATTTCTAATCTCCTCAAGTTCATTGAGTTGCAATAATCTTTTCTCACCAGCATCCTTTAAATTAAAATTAAGTTCCTTAGTAGCCCAAAATGTTTTATGCTCCAATTCTACTGGTAAGTGACATGTTTTTCCAAAAATAAGTATTTGTGGGGACATTCCTATAGGAGTCTTATAAGCAGTTTCGTATGCCCATAATGCAGTATCTAATCTAGCAGACCAATCTAATTTATAAAGATTTACAGCTTTTTCTAAAATTTTTTTAATTTCACGATTTGATATCTCTGCTAGACCACTAGTCTGAGGATGACAAGCTGTAGAGAATCTATGTATAATATCATATTTCTTAATTAATTTTTCAATTCTCTTATTATTAAAATGAGATCCTCCATTTGTAATAATTACTCTCGACATTCCATATCTTGTAAAAATATTTTTAATTAAAAATTTAGAAACACTCCTAGCATCACATCTAGGTACAACAATAGCTTCAATCCATTTGGACATATAATTAACAACAAGTAATATATATAAATTCTCAAATGAAGGCATAAATGGTCCCATAAAATATAATTCTCACACATCAAAAATTTCAACTTCTAATATGTAATTTATAGGCATTTCATTTCTTTTAGAAATATTTTCTACTCATTGACATCGATCACATGTTTTAATATATTCATTAACACCTCCAAAAAGAGTAGGCCAATAAAATTGAGCTTGCAAAATCTTATATGTAGTTCTATTCGTTCTAAAATGTCTTCCAAATTCAGAATCATGGTATCTTTCAATTATCTGTTAAGTTTCCTCACAAGGCACACACCTTCTAATTAAAATCCAGCTTGCAAATTCAGAATCATGATATCTTTACATTGTTTATATAGATATGGGTCATCCCAAAAATAGAATTTTGAATTATATATAAATTTCTTTAATTGTGGAATTTTGATATCAGGTGGTAAAATACCACTTACAATATAATTTACTATATCGGCATACCACGGTACATTCATTTCATCAATACTATATAACTTTTCATCAAGGGAAATTTTGTAAAATTTCATTTACAGAATTAGTTGATATTTCTCTTTCTAGTATAGACAAATGATCAGCTATTTGATTATCATTTCTCTTTCTATCAACTACGGTAAAATTAAACTCTTGCAATAGAAGTATCCATCTAATTAATCTTTGTTTAGCATCTTTCTTTTGCATCAAGTATTTAATAACAGAGTGATCTGTATGCACTATAAATTTAGTTCCAATTAAGTAAGGTCTAAATTTATCAAAGGAATAAACAATAACAAGTAACTCTCTTTCAGTAGTAGTGTAATTAATTTGAGCATCATTTTAAGTTTTACTAGCATAATATATTACTTTAAAAATTTTGTCGTGTCTTTGTCCTAACACAGCTCCAATAGAATAATCACTAGCATCACACAATATTTCAATTGGTTTCTCCCAATCCTGTGGAACTATTATAGGCGCAGTGATTATTTTTTCTTTCAATAATTCAAATGCTTTTATGCATTCCTCATTAAAATCAAATTTCGTGTCCTTTTCTAAAATTTGGCATAATGGCTTAGTTATTTTAGAAAAAAATTTTATGTAATGCCTGTAGAAACCAGCATGTCCTAAAAAGCTTCTTACCCCTTTAACATTAGTTGGAGGTGGTAATTTTTCAATAACTTAGAATTTTTGCAGGATCTACTTCCATGCCATTTTCAAAAATTTTATGCCTAACTACAATTCCTCCTGCAACAATAAATTGGCATTTTTTCCCAATTAAGTATTAGGTTGATTTTTTCACATACTTTCAGAATTTTTTCTAAATTATTCAAACATAATTCAAACGAAGTTCCAAATATCAAAAAATCATCCATAAACACTTTCATTTCATGTTCAATAAAATTACTAAAGATTGACATCATAGATCTTTAAAATATTGTAGGTGCATTGCATAATCCAAAAGACATTCTATGAAAAGCAAATGTTCCATATGGGCTTGTAAATATTGTTTTCTCTTGTTTCTCTAGAGCAATTGAAATTTGGTGATAACTGGTATATCCATCTNTAGGCATTTCATTTCTTTTAGAAAAATTTTCTACTCATTGACATCGATCACATGTTTTAATATATTCATTAACATCTCTAAAAAGAGTAGGCCAATAAAATCCGACATCAATCACATGTTTTAATATATTCATTAACATCTCTAAAAAGAGTAGGCCAATAAAATCGAGCTTACAAAATCTTATATGTAGTTCTATTCGTTCTAAAATGTCCTCCAAATTCAGAATCATGGTATCTTTCAATTATCTGTTGAGTTTCCTCATAAGGCACACACATTCTAATTAAAATCCAGCTTGCAAATTCATAATCATGGTATCTTTACATTATTTATATAGATATGGGTCATCCCAAAAATAGAATTTTGAATCATATATAAATTTCTTTAATTGTGGATTTTAGATATCAGATGGTAAAATACCACTTACAATATAATTTACTATATCGACATACCACGGTACATTCATTTCTTCAATACTATATAATTGTTCATCAGAGAAATTCTCTAAAATTTTATTTACAGAATTAGTTGATATTTCTCTTTCTAGTATAGACAAATGATCAGTTATTTGATTATCATTTCTCTTTCTATCAACTACGGTAAAATTAAACTCTTGCAATAGAAGTATCCATCTAATTAATCTTTGTTTAGCATCCTTCTTTTGCATCAAGTATTTAATAACAGAGTGATCTGTATGCACTATAAATTTAGTTCCAATTAAGTAAGGTCTAAATTTATCAAAGTAATAAACAATAGCGAGTAACTCTCTTTCAGTAGTAGTGTAATTAATTTGAGCATTATTTTGAGTTTTACTAGCAAAATATATTACTTTAAAAACTTTGTCGTGTCATTGTCCTAACACAGCTCTAATAGCATAATCACTAGCATCACACAATATTTCAATTGGTTTCTCTCAATCGTGTGGAACTATTATAGGCGCAGTGATTACTTTTCTTTCAATAATTCAAATGCTTTTATGCATTCCTCATTAAAATCAAATTTCGTGTCCTTTTCTAAAATTTGGCATAATGGCTTAGTTATTTTAGAAAAAAATTTTATGTAATGCCTGTAGAAACCAGTATGTCCTAAAAAGCTTCTTATCCCTTTAACATTAGTCGGAGGTGGTAATTTTTCAATAACTTAGAATTTTTGCAGGATCTACTTCCATGCCATTTTAAAAAATTTTATGCCTAAGTACAATTCCTCCTGCAACAATAAATTGACATTTTTTCCCAATTAAGTATTAGGTTGATTTTTTCACATACTTCAAGAATTTTTTCTAAATTATTCAAAAATAATTCAAACGAAGTTTCAAATATCAAAAAATCATCCATAAACACTTTCATTTCATGTTCAATAAAATTACTAAAGATTGACATCATAGATCTTTAAAATGTTGTAGGTGCATTGCATAATCCAAAAGACATTCTATGAAAGTCAAATGTTCCATAAGGGCTTGTAAATATTGTTTTCTCTTGTTTCTCTAGAGCAATTGAAATTTGGTGATAACTGGTATATCCATTTAAAAAGCAATAATATTTGTTCCCAACTAATCTATCCAACATTTGGTTTAGAAAAGGTAAAGGAAAGTAATCTTTTCTGGTGGCCATGTTTAATGTTCTATAGTCAATACAAATTCGCCAACCATTATCTTATTGGTATTAATTTATTTTTCTCCTTTTCTTCAACGGTCATTCGTCCTTTCTACGGAACACAGTGAATTGGACTTACTTAAACACTATCTAAAATAGGATATATAATTCCATCATCTAGCCATTTTAAAATTTCTTGTTTATAACTTATTTCATTATTGAGTTTAATATCCTCTGAGGAACAACTTTAGGTTCATATTGTTCATCTAATAGGATTCTGTGCATACAAATAGAAGGAATAATTCCTTTAATATCTGNATGGACTTACTTAAACACTATCTAAAATAGGATATATAATTCCATCATCTAGCTATTTTAAAATTTCTTTTTTATAACTTATTTCATTATTGAGTTTAATATCCTCTGAGGAACAGCTTTAGGTTCATATTGTTCATCTAATAGGATTCTGTGCATACAAATAGAAGGAATAATTCCTTTAATATCTGTTAAAGTCCATCCAAAAGCCTTTTTATATTTTTTTAACATCTCTATTATTTTTTTTCTTGAATTTATGTTAATTCAGAAGATACAATAACATACAATGTAGATAACTCTCCTAAAAACACATATTTTAAATGGGTAGGTAATATTTTCAGTTCAATTTCAGGTTGTTTAATACTTGAAGGGATAAGATTTTTATTATCATTTTCCAACAAATCTATAGTTTCCAATTTGCCCTAAATATAATTTAAATCTTCTTCTTTTATTTTGTTCTTGTTTTCAAAAAATTCCCCTTGCTTTAATTTTTCTTCAAACTCATTCTTAAATTGCTCATTACTCAGNAAATTTGCCCTAAATATAATTTAAATCTTCTTCTTTTATTTCGTTCTTGTTTTCAAAAAATTCCCCTTGCTTTAATTTTTCTTCAAACTCATTCTTAAATTGCTCATTACTCAGATAATCAGTTACTTCCATCCTAAAACATTCATTATCTTTTACTATTGTTGGATATTTCATAGTTTTTGCAATATTAAATGTTACTTCTTGATCATTAACTCTCATTATTAATTCTCTTTTTTGCACATCTATCACAACTCTTCTTGTTGCAAGAAATGGTCTCCTTAAAATAATAGAAATTTCTTTATCTTCCTCCATATCCAATACTATAAAGTCTACAGGGAAAATAAATTTATCCACTTTACTAATACATCCTCTATAACTCCTTTTGGATAAGTTATTGATCAATTAGCTAACTGAAGAGTTACAGTAGTAGGGGAAATCTCTCACAAATCTAAACGTTTAAAGATCGATAAAGGCATAAGATTGATACTAGCTCCTAATCCATATAAAGCTTTTCCAAAAAAAATTTCACCAATAGCACAAGGTATAGTAAAAATACCAGGATCTTTTAATTTTTTAGAAATTTTTTTCTGAATAATATCACTACACTCTTCACTGAGTGCAACAGTCTCATAATCTGTAAACTTCTTTTTTTTACTTAGTATATACTTCTTAAATTTCACATAACTTCACATTTGCTCCAAAGCTTCAACAAAAGGAATGTTTATTCTTAACTTCTTAATGATTTCCAAAAATTTTGTAAATTGTTTATCTTTTTTCTTCTGCTTCAGTCTTTAAGGAAACGAATGTAATGTTTTTTTCTAAAGGACCTTGTGTTTGTTTATTTTCATTTTGGTCACTTTCCATTTCTTCCTTCTCTTCATCAACTTCAGTTTCTCTTTGGATCCTTATTTCACCTTTTTTTCCACTTTGTAATTTAATAGCTTTAATTTTCTCCTTATTTTGATCTTTTGGATTAACTTCCACCATACTCGAAAGAATTCCAGAAGGTCTGTTACTGAGTGCCTCAGCAGTATGTCCTAATTGCTTTTCAATATTTCTAATAGCATCCCCTTGATTCTGTATTTGATTTCTTATGTTTAACATTACTTCTTTCATCGTCAACTTCTTTTCCTTAACTAGTGGGTTAGGATTAGTGTTAAATCCAGGAGGATAATAAGGTCGATAACTAGGATTTCCTTGGTTGTTAAATTTCTAGAGGGATTCACCTAATTGTTATAATTATTCCAACTAAAATTAGGGTGATTTCCCATATAGGATTATAAAAGTTAGAATAGGGATTGTTATTTTGATTATTTATAGCATTTAAAGTTTCATAAGATGATTAATAATGATCTGTCCTAGTGAATTTTCCTCTAATATTGAGGGTATCTGAGAATAGTTCACTCCTATTTGATCAATCTTTTTCAAAATAGCAGTAATTTGAGATGCTAAAATAGACATTATATCAGAATCATGAATACTAGCTACTCTCTTAGGATTTACCCTTTCAGAGGGTCATTGAAAATTGTTAGTAGCCATTTTTTCAATTTAAGAATATGCTTCATCAAAAGGTTTTGACATTAGTGATCACCCACAACAACATTTATAATAGATCTAAGTGATCCTACTAATCCATTATAAAATGTTCGAATTATTAACCAATCTGGTAGAGTATAGTGTGGACATTTTCTAAGAAGATCTTTAAATCTTTCCCATGCTTCATATATCGATTCCCCTTCAAACTGACAAAAAGNTCATTTCTAGGATCCTATGTTTCATAACATATTTTAATAATTCAATTGGCCAGATCGAAATGTAAATTAAGTCCAGAGTTGAAAAATCATCACAATTTATTTTACATTTTAATATTGGCACATCCATATTATCTCTTCATTTCACCATATCTCAGAGTTGGGAGAAAAATAAAGTAAACTACCCAGACTTCATGGGAAAGATAAAACAAAACACAAATTTCATATATAAAAGAAACTTCATATAACACTAATAAACAAACAACACTTATCTGAAACTCTTTCTCAAAGCAAATCCCTTGTAGCCTCTTCTAGGATATGTAGGGAGAAGAAATCTCTCATTTTTCTCCTTCACCAACACTTTTAAAGAAGATTTCACACTTAATCTCACCACAAAACTCTAAATTATAAGAACAATGGAATATAAATGGTTGTGGAATGAAAAATGAAAGAATGTGTGATGCGAAGAAGTTTGAATTAGGGTGATGAGATGTCAGGACGAGTCACTTTTCTGATCAATTTTGGCCCCAAATAAAGCCTAAAGTCGGTTCTCTAATAGGTGCTCTAAAAACTCTTCAAAAAATGTCCAAATTCATGGAATCTTATAGAAACAGGGGTTGAACTGACATTGTCGTCGTCAGCACCAGTGTTCTGCAATTTAATTCGATGCTCACTGTCAAACGGCGCTGTCAGCGCGGAACAAATTTTCAGCTTCTTCATTTTTGCTCTAAATTTCATCCTTTTTGCTTCAAGTCCTAAAATTGAACAACCTGCAAGAAAACATAAAAATACTTTCCATTAAAGTGCAATATCACAAAAAATAAGTATAAAATATGTGTCTAAAAATTCATATATTTTTAGTGTATCAAAAACCGACCTTACTGAGCAGATCGGTCCTTCTGTTTGAGCTGTAGATGAAGGAGTATCCACTTCTGTAACTATTACAGTTTTGACACCACTTCTAGCTGATTCGAAGGGGCAGATAGATGATTTCTCATGGGTCATTAGTTTGTTGTATGGACCAGACCATTGACTCCCTTGCTCGGACTTCTGACCTCCAACGAGAAGCTACTGTCTCACATCTTTGAGAGGAGTTAAGAGTTGAGTATGTAGATATGAAGGCTTTTCCAACCTAACTTACTGAAGTGGAGGTTCTTCAGGCCAAGCTCGTGAACATGAAAGGACTCTCAGGCGACGCACTTGGTAGCACTTCGGCTTGAGGTGGCCACCCTAAGGATGAACTGGCTGAATTTCAGCGGCTAGTTCATCTTTTTTGTACGTGCCAAAGAATAAAAAAATAGAGAAATATAAATTTGGATGGCGTGCATTGTATTCGAGTTTAATGAGATGGGTTTAGTTTTGCCCAAGGCGACAAATGACCTGGCTGTAAAATATTTCTTTTTATGAATAAATTCTTCTATAATTTAGTAATTATGAATTTCTTGTATTTTGTGCTAAGATGATGACCCGACCCATAGTTACACAGATATTTATGCTCCTTAATATGCCAAAAATTTGACCCAAATTTTATTTAGCGACTAGTGAGAACAAATGTAATATGATTAAAGATATAGTTTTCTCATTAGGGGTACTACGCAAATATATGTATTGTTTCATGTAAAATAGAGTTTTCCTTAAAACCCATAATAATATAGAGTTTTCCTTAAAACCCCTAGTATCAATCTCTTGAGGAAGCCAAAAATAAGTAAATATTAAAATGAAATACAAGAATTTTTACTTTAAGAAAACTTTANACACAAGGTATAGTAAGAATACCAGGATCTTTTATTTTTTAGGAATCTTTTCTGAATAATATCACTACACTCTTTACTGAGTGCATGGTCTCATGATCTGTAAACTTCCTTTTTTTATTTAGTATATACTTCTTAAATTTCACGTAACTTGACATTTGCTCCAAAGCTTCAACAAAAGGAATGTTTATTCTTAACTTCTTAATGATTTCAAAAAATTTTGTAAATTGTTTATCTTTTTTTCTTCTGCTTCAGTCTTTGAGGAAACGAATGTAATGTTTTTTCTAAAGGACCTTGTGTTTGTTCATTTTCATTTTGGTCACTTTCCATTTCTTCCTTCTCTTCATCAACTTCAGTTTTTCTTTGGATCATTGTTTCAACTTTTTTTCACTTCATAATTGAATAGCTTTAATTTTCTCCTTGTTTTAATCTTTTGGATTAACTTCCACCATACTCGGAAGAATTCCATAAGGTCTGTTACTGAGTGCCTCAACAATATGTCCTAATTGCTTTTCAATATTTCTAATAGCAGCCCCTTGATTCTGTATTTGATTTCCTATGTTTAACATTACTTCTTTCATCGTTAACTTCTTTTCCTTAACTAGTGGGTTAGGATTAGTGTTAAATCCAGGAGGATAATAAGGTCGATAACTAGGATTTCCTTGGTCGTTAAATTTCTAGAGGGATTCACCGAATTGTTATAACTATTCCAACTAAAATTAGGGTGATTTTCTATCTAGGATTATAAAAGTTAGAATAGGGATTGCTATTTTGATTATTTATAGCATTTAAAGTTTTATAAGATGATTAAGTATTAATGATCTGTCCTAGTGAATTTTCCTCTAATATTAAGGGTGTTTGAGAATAGTTCACTCCTATTTGATCAATCTTTTTCAAAATAGTGGTAATTTGAGATGTTAAAATAGACATTGTATCAGAATCATGAATACTAGCTACTCTCTTAGGATTTACCCTTTCAGAGGGTCATTGAAAATTGTTAGTAGACATTTTTTCAATTTAAGAATATGCTTCATCAAAAGGTTTAGACATTAGTGATCACCCACAACAACATCTATAATAGATCTAAGTGATCCTACTAATCCATTATAAAATGTTTGAATTATTAACCAATATAGGTAAAGCATAGTGTGGACATTTTCTAAGAAGATCTTTAAATCTTTCCCATGCTTTATATATCGATTCTCCTTCAAACTGACAAAAAGATGTAATATCATTTCTAAGCTTAGCAGTTTTTTAGGGTGGAAAATATTTAGCTAAGAATTTTGGTGATAGTTCTCCCTAAGTTCTAATAGATCCAGGTGCTAATGAATTTAACCAAGCCATGGCTTTATCCCTTAATGAAAAAGGAAAAAGTCTAAGACTAACAACATCATTAGACATTCCGTCATATTTAAAAGTAGCACCAATTTCAAGAAAACTAGCAATATGTAAGTTTGGATCTTCAGTAGGGTGTCCTCCAAACTAATTATTTTATACCATTTAGATAATAATAGGTTTAAGCTCAAATGAATTAACAACAACATCAGGATTTTGAATAGTCAAGTGAAGTTTATCTGTTATTGGATTAGCAAAATCTCTTAAAGGTGTTTGTCGATTTTTGTTTATTTGATTATCAAAGTTTTTTGCCATTTTGTTTAAGTTTTTAAATTTTTTTTTTTTCAAAATTTTCTAATAGTACGTTCTAATTCTGAATCGTAAGGTACTAAACCTTCAGATCCAATATTTTGCATAAACAAATATAATAAGCAAAAAAAAAATAACTCTTAAATAAAAATATATTTTCTTTTTGGATTTTTGAATTTTTTTATATATTTTTTAAATTTTAAAATTTTTTACATATAATTATCTCTAAATTTCCTAATTTACCAAATCTATTTAATTTATCGTTACCTTCCCCGACAACGACGCCAAAAATTTGATTCCACGATGTGAATATAGTTGTGTAAAAATTATATAGTTTACTCTACTATACAACGGTGCCAAAAGCTTGATGCAATATTTTATGAATTAGAAATTTAAGCAATTAATGCTAGGATTCTATGCAAGTATACGTATTGTTATCAAATAATAAAGGGCTTTCTATTTAAGCACCAAATATTGATCCCACGGGGAACATTTAAATTTGAAATGATAAATTTACTAGGAAATTCACAGAAAGTCAAAACAAAATTATTGTCATTAATTTCAAATGTTGAGATATTATGAGAACTAAATTATTTAACTTATAACAAAAATGAAATACAAAGTTTAAATAGTAACTACTAAACTAATAAACTATGTTTATGTGAGGAAGATTTCTTATCTGAAAAAACATCTTTCTCATTACTATGAGATTTTGGTATAAGTAGATGAGATAAATGGTTCAAATATGTATTGTGTTAAATAGGAGCAGTTTAATTCTCTACTTTAATACATTGTTATTGAAAATCATTGGCTAATCTCAGGTTTAGTCTCTAAATCTGTGGCTAGGCTAGGAGGATACTGTCTCCCACTTCCCTTCACCTGAAGGCTAACTCTCACTTTAGTTTTTAAACTCTAAGACCGAATTGGGTATTTTAGTCTGTCACCCTAAAGATTCTCCAATGTTACACCCAACAAAGTATATTTTCCTATTTATTTGTACTTAATTCCATGAACAAAGTTCTCCTTCATGGAATCAAATGTGATCCTCACTCTATTGTACAACTCATACTTCATTTCTAAAATCCTATGTTTCATAACATATTTTAATAATTCAATTGACCAGATCGAAAATTAAATTAAGTTTGGAGTTGAAAAATCATCACAATTTATTTTATATTTTAATATTGGTACATCCATATTATCTCTTCATTTCACCATATCTCAGAGTTGGGAGAAAAATAAAGTAAACTACCCAGACTTCATGGGAAAGATACAACAAAACACAAATTTCATATATAAAAGAAAGTTCATATAACACTAATAAACATAGCACTTTTCTAAAACTCTTTCTCAAAGAAAATCCCTTATAGCCTCTTCTAAGAAATGTAGGGAGAAAAAATCTCTCACTTTTCTCCTTCACCAACACTCTTAAAGAAGTGTTCACACTTAATCTCACCACAAAACTCTAAATTATAAGAACAATGGACTATAAATGGTTGTGGAATGAAAAATGAAAGAATGTGTGATGCGAAGAAGTTTGAATTGGGGTGATGAGATGTCAGGAAGAGTCACTTTTCTGATCAATTTTGGCCCCAAATAAAGCCTAAAGTCGGTTCTCTAATAGGTGCTCTAAAAACTCTTCAAAAAATGTCCAAATTCATGGAATCTTATAGAAACAGGGGTTGAACTGACATTGTCGTCGTCAGCACCAGTGTTCTGCAATTTAATTCGATGCTCACTGTCAAACAGCGCTGTCAGCGCGGAACAAATTTTCAACTTCTTCATTTTTGCTCCAAATTTCATACTTTTTGCTTCAAGTCCTAAAATTGAACAACCTGCAAGAAAACATAAAAATACTTTCCATTAAAGTGCAATATCACAAAAAATGAGTATAAAATATGTGTCTAAAAATTCATATATTTTTAGTGTATAAAAAACCGACCTTACTGAGCAGATCGGTCCTTCTGTTTGAGCTGTAGATGAAGGAGTATCCACTTCTGTACCTATTACAATTTTGACACCTCTTTTAGCTAATTCGAAGGGGCGGATAGATGATTGCTCATGGGTCATTAGTTCGTTGTATGGACTAGACCATTGACTCCCTTGCTCGGACTTCTGACCTCCAACGAGAAGCTACTGTCTCACATCTTTGAGAGGAGTTAGGAGTTGAGTATGCAGATATGAAGGCTCTTCCAACCTAACTTGCTGAAGTGGAGGTTCTTCAGGCCAAGCTCGTTAACATGAAAGGACTCTCAGGTGACGCACTTGGTAGCACTTCGGCTTGAGGTGGCCACCCTAAGGATGAACTGGCTGAATTTCAGGTGGCTAGTTCATCTTTTTTGTACGTGCCAAAGAATAAATAAATAGAGAAATATAAAATTGGATGGCGTGCATTGTATTCGAGTTTAATGAGATGGGTTTAGTTTTGCCCAAGGCGACAAATGACCTGGCTGTAAAATATTTCTTTTTATGAATAAATTCTTCTATAATTTAGTAATTATGAATTTCTTGAATTTTGTGCTAAGATGATGGCCCGACCAATAGTTACACAGATATTTATGCTCCTTAATATGCCAAAATTTTGACCCAAATTATATTTAGCGGCTAGTGAGAACAAATGTAATATGATTAAAGATATAGTTTTCTAATTAGGGGTACTACACAAATATATGTATTATTTCATGTAAAATAAAGTTTTCTTTAAAACCCATAATAATATAGAGTTTTCCTTAAAACCCTTAGTATCGATCTCTTGAGGAAGCCAAAAATAAGTAAATATTAAAATGAAATACAAGAATTTTTACTTTAAGAAAACTTTACTTAAGATTGCAACAACTATCTAAAGATAAAAATTAAGTTTACTAAATTCTACAATATGCAAATAAAAGTAAATGTAATGAATTAAACAATATATAAAAAGACTTTCTCCTTACCAATAACTCATAATCAGTAAAGGATTTCAAAATTTGTTCAAAAACTTAAATGTGGCATTGTGACAAATAGGAGCATACTGATCCCGACTGTCTATATGCAACAGTATAACAATGAATTTGATGATTTTTTTTGCTTATGATATCTTACTTTACAATAGAACCAAAAATTTGATCCTAGAGAAAATAAGAATTTAACTTTTTAATTTATATATATTGGGATACTATGCAAGTATACGTATCATTATCAAGTAATATAGGACTTTTTTATTAAGACTTGAATATTGAACCCACAAGGAAATATGCAATATGCACAAAATTTCTATTTTTTAAAAAGATAATTACTTAAACTATAGATATTTTCTCAATAAGTAAAATTTAATTCTTTTTGGTATTTTTGATATTTTGACAAAACAGTAAAACTTCTAAAGATAACTTGAGTTCATGTAAAAGAGAAACACTTAATATGAAAATATCTTTCTCCTTGTCACGAACAGTAATAAGTATAGAAATTCTGTTGTGGAAGTATACAAATTTTGTTGTGCCAAATAAGAACAATAATATTCCTTACCCTTACTAGAGATGCTATAAATAACATTGGCTAATTTAAAGTTTGAATAGTTCTGAAGACCGGCTAGGCAAGGAAGATATCAGCTGTCACTCTAGAGTTCCCTCGATTTCCTCCACCTGGGGGCTAACATCTCGTATCAAAACCTAAAAAAATAAACCAAGTTGGGGGTTTTAACCTGTCACTTTAAATTCCTCTAACTCTACACCCTTCAAAGTTTGATTACCCACTCTTGGGATAATTTAAGTTTGATTACCTGTCACTTTAAGGGTGCCCAGTCACATAACTCTTAAATAAAACAATAAGTGACTGTTTGATTATTCCACTCTTGGGATAATTAAAATATTAATTTTCACTAAGCATAAGATGTATTAATTCATTGAAACTAAATTTAAAATTGGGGATGATCAATTGAACAACATAATATGTTCAAATGAACAAGAAATGTTTCAAAGTTTCTAAGAAGTTATTAGAGATTGTTCCCTGAACACTTTTATGAATTTTTGGATATTTTAAAGGATAATTGGACTTATTATACTTTGTTCCAGAAAAATCATTCATTAAAACCTTTAAGGACCCACCAAGTTAGGACTTAGAGTTCAGTAAGTACACCTTAAACTAATTTTTCTTGCATTCCATTTTTGCAATTTATTTAAATTTCTTGCAAATTAAACATATGATGCAAGTTCTGACATTTCAACGGGAGTGCGAAAAGATGACAAGTACGCATTTATATTTTTTTTTGCAATGCAATTTCTTTTCCTTTTACTTTACTGCATTTCCTACCTGTACTTGCTTTAATTGCAAAACCCTTTCCAAAATTAAAAATTACAAAACTATTTTTCAAAATTAAACAATATTTTCAAAAAAAAAAACAACAAAACAATAATGTCATAACACGTCCTTTTGAATTTACGAAAGTCCCTCGGATGAGGTAACCTACGGTTGCTAACGAGTTCTCCTCAGTTTAAATGAGCCTAACAACTCGTTTAAGCTAAGTAAATTCAAAAGAAAAAAGTGCTACCATAATGAGGGAACCATGGGATCTTAACCGGTGTCGCTCTAATTAACTTTACCCCCCCATATGGATTGAACTGAACTTGTCATTTAAACTTTTGATCCTTTATACTTTAGGAGTGCTACTTCATCGAGGAGCTTGGAGCTAACTATGAGGATAACGTTTTACAACAACAAAACTCTCCTTATAATTAAATAAGTCATAGGATTACTAGGTTGTTTGCCTAGTGCAACATAAATCCTCACCTTATCCTTAAGCATTTACACCATCATGTTGTGCAATTTAAGCCATAAGTCATTTTAGGATTCCTAGGTTGTCATCCTTTACGACATAATTTCTCCTATCTTTCAGGCTATTTGTATGATTGTGTCGTACAAATGTAAGCCTTAAACAATAATTTTTGGCAGGATGAAACATTCAATAATTTCCCTCTCAAAATTGAATCCAATTCATAGAATAACTTGGGAAGTAATTGAGGTTCTCCTCAAGATCTATGTCAACCCCTAGTTTTCTCTCTTTGGATTCTATAATAATTACTCCAAATTTGAGCCTTTCCCATTTGACACTTCTTGGTCCTATCTTTGAAAAGTCCTGTCCTTTTAAGTTCTTGAAGATAATATTTTCTAATCTAAATCATATGTTTTCTTAGGTGACCTCAATCATTTAAGATGTAATTAACTATAGGCGCTTGCCTCTATAAGGAGCTTTAAAAACCCAGGTAATATAAACTATATCTAATCTTCCATTGCAGATAAAGGAACTTGAGAGCTTATATAAATAAATGGTTCGCAGAACAAACATATGTCATAACCTCTGTAGTTTATCTAATCTAGCCTCATGGATAAGTGACATGTCTATTTCTCATTTGTAGTGTTGTGCTCATTTATTTAAACTATTATCTATATGGGACCAGTTTGGTCTCATATGTTAAAAATTAAAACATTACTTTTCAAAATTGAAATATTATTTTTATAAAAATCAAACTTATATGTATATTAATTAAATTTTTAATTGTCGACACACCTATACAAGAATTACTTGATTCACTCGACAGTAAGGGTTATCCAAAATAATAAAATATTTGACTGTGGCGAGCTTTAAAATGCTAAAATTTTTAATTACTAAAATATATTCTCATTAGTTTTAAGACATTATGTATAAAACTCATACTCATGCAACTTGATTCATAATCAAGTTGTTCCTAATAAATAAACAATCTACTTATCTTGCACTCATTGAGATCAACCATGCATGGATTTCATTTTTAGAAGGTTTACGACAAGCAAAATTATAAGTTCATTGAATTTTGTTTGTTATCTAATTTTGACTAGGTTTCCTAAACTTTTTTGTTTTAGTGAACTTCACCTTCTCTCTTTGAATTCTGATTTTGCATGTCTAGTTATAAAATAATTCCTCACCTCTTATGCTTTCTTAAGACCATATATCATGTGATCTAAGTCCTGAATTTCTAACAATATGTCAAGATGAAATATTGACTTAATTTTATTCAAAATTACGAAAGCTGAAAAATAGAATAGATGAGCCAGCACTGAGCTTTTTTTTTCAGAAACTTTGGCATCTTCTACTTCTCTTCTTCTAAGTTCCACAAATAACTCTTCAACTTTTCAACATCTCCCATTTGGTATTCTTAATAATAATCATGAAAAAAAACTTAAAAAATTTCTTGAAGACAAAATCATATCCTTAATCAAGAGTTTTCTTAAGTGACTTTTGTTGCTTAAGATGTAATTAACTATAGGGGCTTGCCTTTAAATAAAGTTTGNCAATCATGAAAAAAAACTTAAAAAATTTCTTGAAGACAAAATCATATCCTTAATCGAGAGTTTTCTTAAGTGACTTTTGTTGCTTAAGATGTAATTAACTATAGGGGCTTGCCTTTAAAGAAAGTTTGAAACTTATATTATTCTAAACTCTACCTAATCTTTGGACTAAATAGATGAGAGAGTTGTTGTCTTTAATTATAGACATGCAAAAATTTAAAAATTCTTTTTTTTAAGTAAATGAACCCATTTTTCTATCTCTCAAGATGTTGTATTATTTTTTATGTCATATTTGACTATTTAAAAAGCTAAATATTTGAATTTATATGGCTTTTCTAAAAAACCCTATCTAACCAAAAATAAAATTGACAATACATTAATTCAAAGTCAATTATCCCTAGCAAAAAAAAAAAAAGAATATGAATAATACTCATAACCTATGACGTGGGATGACAAGGTGCTCGTACCATATATTAAAGTCATGTAATAACAAGAGGTAAGTATGAGGCCAATTTTATTGGTCTATTTTTAAAAATTTTGATGGAAATTCAAGAAATCAAACTTTCTTAGAGATTCATGGCTGGTGATCAATCAAATTGCAAGAANATATTATTTTTTATGTCATATTTGATTAATTAAAAAGCTAAATATTTGAATTTATATGGCTTTTCTAAAAAACCCTATCCAACCAAAAATAAAATTGACAATACATTAATTCAAAGTCAATTATCCCTAGCAAAAAAAAAAGAATATGAATAATACTCATAACCTATGACGTGGGATGACAGGGTGCTCGTACCATATATTAAAGTCATGTAATAACAAGAGGTAAGCATGAGGCCATAATTATTGGTCTATTTTTAATAATTTTGATGGAAATTCAAGAAATCAAACTTTCTTAGAGATTCATGGCTGGTGATCAATCAAATTGCAAGAANCACTGTCTATATGCAACAGTATACCAATGAATTTGATGATTTTTTTTGCTTATGATATCTTACTTTACAACAGAGCCAAAAATTTGATCCTAGAGAAAATAAGAATTTAACTTTTTAATTTATATATATTGGGATACTATGCAAGTACACATATCATTATCAAGTAATATAGGACTTTTTGATTAAGACTTGAATATCGAACCCACAAGGAAATATGCAATATGCACAAAATTTCTATTTTTTAAGAAGATAATTACTTAAACTATAAATATTTTCTCAATAAGTAAAATTCAATTCTTTTTGGTATTTTTGATATTTTGACAAAACAGTAAAACTTCTAAAGATAACTTGAGTTCATGTAAAAGAAAAACACTGAATATGAAAATATCTTTCTCCTTATCACGAACAGTAATAAGCATAGAAATTCTGTTGTGAAAGTATGCAAATTATGTTGTGCCAAATAAGAGCAATAATATTCTTTATCCTTAGTAAAGATGCTATAAAGAACATTGGCTAATTTAAAGTTTGAATAGTTCTGAATACCGACTAGGCATGGAAGATATCAGCTGTCACTCTAGAGTTCCCTCGATTTCCTCCACCTGGGGGCTAACATCTCGTATCAAAACCTAAAAAAATAAACCAAGTTTAGGGCTTTAACCTATCACTTTAAAGTCCTCTAACTCTACACCCTTCAAAGTTTGATTACCCCACTCTTGGGATAATTTAAGTTTGATTACCTGTCACTTTAAGGGTGCCCAGTCACATAACTCTTAAATAAAATAATAAGTGATTGTTTGATTATTCCACTCTTGGGATTATTAAAATATTAATTTTCACTAAGCATAAGATGCATTAATTCATTGAAACTAAATTTAAAATTGGGGATGATCAATTGAACAACATAATATGTTCAAATGAACTGAAAATGTTTCAAAGTTTCTAAGAAGTTGTTAGAGATTGTTCCCTGAACACTTTTATGAATTTTTTGATATGTTAAAGGATAATTGGACTTATTATACTTTGTTCCAGAAAAATCATTCATTAAAACCTTTAAGGACCCACCAAGTTAGGACTTAGAGTTCAGTAAGTACACCTTAAACTAATTTTTCTTGCATTCCATTTCTGCAATTTATTTAAATTTCTTGCAAATTATACATATGATGCAAGTTCTGACATTTCAGCGGGAGTGCGAAAAAATGACAAGTACGCATTTACAATTTTTTTTGCAATGCAATTTCTTTTCCTTTTACTTTACTGCATTTCCTACCTGTACTTGCTTTAATTGCAAAACCTTTTTCAAAATTAAAAATTACAAAACCATTTTTCAAAATTAAACAATATTTAAAAAAAAACAACAAAACAATAATGTGATAACACGTCCTTTTGAATTTACGGGAGTCCCTCAGATGAGGTAACCTATGGTTGCTAACGAGTTCTCCTCAGTTTAAATGAGCCTAACAACTCGTTTAAGCTAAGTAAATTCAAAAGAAAAAAGTGCTACCATAATGAGGGAACCATGGGATCTTAACCGGTGTCGCTCTAATCAACTTTACCCCCCCATAATGATTGAACTGAACTTGTCATTTAAACTTTTGATCATTTATACTTTAGGAGTGCTACTTCATCGAGGAGCTTGGAGCTAACTATAAGGATAACGTTTTACAACAACAAAACTCTCCTTACAATTAAATAACAAGTCATAGGATTACTAGGTTGTTTGCCTAGTGCAACATAAATCCTCACCTTATCCTTAGGCATTTACACCATCATGTTGTGCAATTTAAGCCATAAGTCATTTTAGGATTCCTAGGTTGTCATTCTTTACGACATAATTTCTCCTATCTTTCAGACTATTTGTATGATTGTGTCGTACAAATGTAAGCCTTAAACAATAATATTTGGCAGGATGAAACATTCAATAATTTCCCTCTCAAAATTGAATCCAAATCATAGAATAACTTGGGAAGTAATTGAGGTTCTCCTCAAGATCTATGTCAACCCCTAGTTTTCTCTCTTTGGATTCTATAATAATTACTCCAAATTTGAGCCTTTCCCATTTGACACTCATATTTTTTTCTTAGGTGACCTCAATCATTTAAGATGTAATTAACTATAGGGGCTTGCCTCTATAAGGAGCTTTAAAAACCAGGGTAATATAAACTATATCTAATCTTCCATTGTAGATAAAGGAACTTGAGAGCTTATATAAAAAAATGGTTCACAAAACAAACATATGTCATAACCTCTGTAGTTTATCTAATCTAGCCTCATGGATAAGTGACATGTCTATTTCTTGAGAGAAATATTTCATTTGTAGTGTTGTGTTCGTTTATTTAAACTATTATCTTTATAGGACCAGTTTGGTCTCATATGTTCAAAATTAAAACATTACTTTTCAAAATTGAAATATTATTTTTATAAAAATCAAACTTATATGTATATTAATTGAATTTTTAACTGTCGACACACCTGTACAAGAATTACTTGATTCACTCGACAATAAAGGTTATCCAAAACAATAAAATATTTGACTGTGGCGAGCTTCAAAATGCTAAAATTTTTAATTACTAAAATATATTCTCATTAGTTTTAAGACATTATGCATAAAACTCATACTCATGCAACTTGATTCATAATCAAGTTGTTCCTAATAAATAAACAATCTACTTATCTTGCACTCATTGAGATCAACCATGCATGGATTTCATTGTTTAGAAGGTTTATGACAAGCAGAATTATAAGTTCATTGAATTATGTTTGTTATCTAATTTTAACTAGGTTTCCTAAACTTTTTTTTTAGTGAACTTCACCTTCTCTCTTTGAATTCTGATTTTGCATGTCTAGTTATAAAATAATTCCTCACCTCTTATGCTTTCTTAAGACCATATATCATGTGATCTAAGTCCTGAATTTCTAACAATATGTCAAGATGAGATATTGACTTAATTTTATTCAAAATTTTGAAAGCTGAAAAATAGAATAGATGAGCCAACACTGAGTTTTTTTTTCAGAAACTTTGGCATCTTCTACTTCTCTTCTTCTAAGTTCCACAAATAACTCTTCAACTTTTCAACATCTCCCATTTGGTATTCTTAATAATCAATCATGAAAAAAAACTTAAAAAATTTCTTGAAGACAAAATCATATCCTTAATCGAGAGTTTTCTTAAGTGACTTTTGTTGCTTAAGATGTAATTAACTATAGGGGCTTGCCTTTAAAGAAAGTTTGAAACTTATATTATTCTAAACTCTACCTAATCTTTGGACTAAATAGATGAGAGAGTTGTTGTCTTTAATTATAGACATGCAAAAATTTAAAAANCTAGATATAATTCAAGGGAAATGTTGACTGAAAAATGAAGTCAACACAACTCTTTTGTAGGAGGAAAAAATCATCATTTACTAGTGCCTACTTGACATTATTCTTTGTGTTTAATCATACTATTTTTGGAGGTATCAATAAACCAGAATGAAGATTGTATGCTACAAATAAGGAGGAGAAGCAAAACACCTTTAAAAGACTATTTGTTTATTAATGGTANTTAGATATAAGTCAAGGGAAATGTTGACTGAAAAATGAAGTCAACACAACTCTTTTGTAGGAGGAAAAATCATCATTTACTAGTGCCTACTTGACATTATTCTTTGTGTTTAATCATATTATTTTTTGAGGTATCAATAAATCAGGATGAAGATTGTATGCTACAAATAAGGAGGAGAAGCAAAACACCTTTAAAAGACTATTTGTTTATTAATGGTAATGTGAAGATGCTTGCCCTGGTGGATATGGGGATATAAATATATTTCAACTCCATATAAAAGTTTAGATTTCAGAGAATTGGTGTGGGATCAAGTATTAATGCAAGAAAATTACGGCTAATTATAAAGAGTCAAGATGAAGAAAACAACAGAGGATTTTTATTTTATGTGAACATGTAAAACTTGTGATTAAATATGATTTTATTATGCTATGAAAAATTTATAATNAAAGTATTAATGCAAGAAAATTAGGGCTAATTATAAAGAGTCAAGATGAAGAAAACAACATAGAATTTTTATTTTATGTGAACATGTAAAACTTGTGATTAAATATGATTTTATTATGCTATGAAAAATTTATAATATTTAAATTTCATTTTTTGAAAATATAAGTTCTTGATATAAGATTATTAAATGTTTAAAGTTAAATTTCAATACTAAGTCAAGGCAATTAAATAAAATTTTTTAAAACTATCATATTATCCAATTGCGAGAAAAAATATATATATAATTCCATCTTCTTATTTGGTGATCCATACCGAAGAGAGATAGTAGATAATAGTTAATTATAATTACAAAAACATGAGACCGACACCTCTTCCCATTCAATTTTTATTTTTTTGTGAGAATAATGATTTGGTAAAAGGGCTTTCTAATATAAGGCTACCAACACTTTATGTTGGATTTNTTGTTTAAAGTTAAATTTCAATACTAAGTCAAGACAATTAAATAAAATATTTTAAAACTATCGTATTATCCAATTGCGAGAAAAAAAAAATAATTCCATCTTCTTATTTGGTGATCCATACCGAAGAGAGATAGTAGATAATAGTTAATTATAATTACGAAAACATGAGACCGACACCTCTTCCCATTCAATTTTTTTTTGTGAGAATAATGATTTGGTAAAAGGGCTTTCTAATATAAGGCTACCAACACTTTATGTTGGATTTTGAATATTTAATAGAAATAAAAGAGCTTAGTTGTAGAGTTCCTAGAGTGAGGTTTCTTAGTGGCTTTTATTTTCCATGTTACTATAATATGTAGATTCTATAGTTAGTGTGAAATTATTTTGAACATTTCTCTAGAATTATTTCTCCACTTTCTTACATTAACTCTCCTACAAATTTCCATCACTATCCCGCACCTCCAAGCCATTCATGCTCTTCGCCGAAAAAGNGAGTTCCTAGAGTGAGTTTTCTTAGTGGTTTTTATTTTCCATGTTACTATAATATGTAGATTCTATAGTTAGTGTGAAATTATTTAGAACATTTCTCTAAAATTATTTATCCACTTTCCTACATTAACTCTCCTACAAATTTCCATCACTATCCCGCACCTCCAAGCCATTCATGCTCTTCGCCGAAAAAGGGAGAGTGCATGAGTTGGTCATGTTTTAACATAGTTGATGACTTAAAAACATCCAAAACTTCCCATGTGCTCCATTAATAATCATAACATATTCTTTTATCAAATACAATACCTTTAAGGCAATAATTGTTACTTAGGGTTATTGGCTTGGTCCATCCCACTTCGTGTCGTTAAAAACCTTGGGTAAGTTATAAAAAGCTAGAGATATCAATTAGTTTCATTAAATATTCCCCTGGTCATCAATCAATCTCCTTAGGAAAACTCCAGTGATCTAAACCGATATCCAAAATAAGCCTTTTTTGATTAACAGTGAGCTAGTTTTGGCATTAACACCATTTCAACTACCAAACCCACTTAGAATAAATCTACCAACTCTAGAACTTTATGTGAGACTTATCTCTACAATTTTCATGAGTTTTCTACATAAAATCTTTAGGTCATAACAAATCATAATTGCCAAACTGGTTTTGGGGCTACAATTCTACTCTAGATGGTCGGAAATGTTTCTCAAACGATTTTAGTTTCACTTTTGCATAAATGGTAAGTAGATTTTGTACATTTTACATTATCAAATATTTTTCAAATTAAAATTGAAATATTCTAAAAATAATCAATGATAATGTCAAAACTATAATGATCAACATAATCTGAATGAAGAAGAAATTTAAGTATTATGTTAATGCAAAAAAATTAACATGTCTAGTACATAAACAATAATCAATATTTATAAGTTATATAGTTATTTCATACTAATGTATTATATCTGTGATATTTTCAATTTTGCAAGAGAAGATTGTGACATAATTTTTCCCTNCCAAATTCAATTCTAAATCATTAAAATCAACTCCTAAAATCTTAAACAATCAAATCTATGTATTTTCCATATATTTTTCTTAAATTTTCACCATGAATAGTGTTTTTTGGGTAGATCCATAATGTGCTCAAAATACATGGTGAAAATAAAAAAATTTTACATAGAAGTGAAACTCTTACCTCAAGAAGATCAAATCTAACAAAGTTTTCCAGGTGGCTATCTTTACAAATCTGTCACATAGCCCCTCACTTGGGTTAGCAAGCAGGAAAACACCATCCGACGTACAACTCCATTCTTGAAATTGACATTCTGATGGTACACCAACTAATTCCCAGTGAGAGTTTTAGAGTCTTCAAATTTGATCGAGGATTACTTTGATACTCCCCAATGAAAACCTTCTCCACATTTCCTCGGTTTTGCTCTGAGAATGTTGGAAACTCATGTGGATGGTCCCCTAGACCCTTAGCCTTGGCTAAGACCAGCACATGGAGGATCTAAAATGAGGTTCCCTTTCATCTCATGACACCATAAGGGTGATTTTTATGATTATCATCTTCAATTGATCTCAATTTTGCTAAATTCTCAATTTTGAACCTTTTAGCCCCAAACTTCACAAAATTACCTAAATACCCCTGAAACCCTAATTTTCTCAAATAGACCCAAAACTCTCAATTTTATCCAAAGATCATTTCAAACCATTTGAAACCACTCAAGTTACCCAAAAAACCACAAAATTTCCAAAATACCCCCAAATTCCCCAAAATCCCCAAAATTACCAAAATGCCTTTGGTGACACAAAATTTCCTAAAACCTCCCAAATCATACCAAACAATTCCAAATCCAATCTTGACCACTCATGAAGTTTAATTTGACAAATTGACCAATTTTGATAAAAATCCCAATTTTGCCCTTTAAGGCCCAATTACCCCAAATCACCCTCATTTTCCACCAAATTGAGTTCAAAATTCCTTAATTTCAAATATAAACTCAATTTTATAATTTAAAACCCAATTAAAACCAAACTCAAGCCGAATGGAACCCAATTTCAAACCCAAATTCCAAGACCAATTAGAACCCCCAATTTGACCATCACTTCAAATTCCACCAAATCGAATGCCCTAACCCATCCAATTTCCCAAAATTCACTTCCTAATCTCTTTATAACATTCCCATAGACAAAATTCTTCCATTGGATCTGGCCAAGCCTTAAGCATAGCCCAAATTCAAACCAAGCCAAAATCCCCATTTTTGCCTCAAAGTCCAAATTTCTTCAAATTGAACTTCATAACCCTTCAATTTTCCACCAAACTGATTCCCAAATACCTTGTGAAAATTTCCTACATCAAATTGATCAATCAATTGGAATATATCCAAGCTTTAGCCTAGCCTAAACCCAAGTCCAAGTCAACTCATACATTTTGAGTCTAAACCCTAAACCCACTTGGAACTATTTGGTTTGACCCATCTTAATCCACCTCAGCAGTTACTTAAACCCTAAGATCCACCATAAGTTCTCATAGTCCACCCTAGAGGTGCCATTGACCAAGGGTCCCATGATTTATGAGATTCCTTCTCATTTTTGGCTAAGTGACGTAACTTGAGCTCAAGTGATTAAACCCCCATACTAATCACATTTAAACTTCACATTGGATTCCCTGAGCCATGTAATCACCTCCCCTATCCTTGATGACTTGTCAAGTCACCAAAAAATCTTAAATTGAGAAACCTCCCTAAGGGAAAAAGCCCAAATTACACCCATCCAATGCGGCTCACCCACATTGGTCATTGACATTGCTCAGCCCTCCACCTAAGCTCCCTTCTCTGGCCTCTGGCTTAGCCAATTGAACCCTAGCTCCCCCTTTATTTAAACTTCCCCCTTTATGGTCAAAAAGAGAGTTTTGTTAATTTCTTGGGGAGAGCCCTTCAAATTTCTCACAGAGCTTCCTCTAGCCTTCTTGAGTTCAATCCCACCATTTTCCCTCTCTAAAAATCCATTGCCTGATCAATTATGAGTTCAAAATCTAGAGCCATTTCTTTCACTCCACTAAACTTAAAAAAACTCCAAATTAAATATTCTAAAAGCTTTCCCAGACAAAACGAGGAAGTTCACCATCAAAAGCCCCATCTATTAAACCCTCTAACCCACCTCTAAACCAAGGCTGCGCCACCCTTTGATCGAAATCATATTTAGAGATTATACCATAGCAAACTAACATTTCAAGGAGGTTCATTGGACTCTAGTGAAGCTTCCACAAGCACCCAATTGAGGCCTCACCTCTTGGGCAAAGGTATATTTCAAAAACCCTAAAAATGCCTTCAATTTCATCAATTATGAAAAGAACTTGCATTTCATATGCATGTAACTGTATATATATATGTTCATCTCGACTAGATGAAGATGTAGAAACAAACTGTGAGTGATTTGGTTGAGTGTTGAGCGAGATCAAAGCATTTTAATATGTACGGTTCTCGGGTTAGGACGATCAGGGATGATGAACAGATGTCGTCTGTTTCTGCGTGTATCATTTGGACTATCCAAATTTCATCAAATGAGCAAATGGAACATAAAGCTTGGCTTGTGTGGCATCTGAGTCAGACGACAACATCCAGTAGCATGACGATGCATGGGGCTTCGGAGCATCATATGTTGACGCGGCGACTGACTGGGTTAAGTAGATAAATAGGTTTTAATTTATTTAAACAAATGCTGAAACTTAGAAAATGCATAACTTGTTGTAAAAAAATCATAAAAATAACATAAAAATACCATATTGCTCAATGAATATATTAAAATAATTTAGAATAAAAATAAAAATTATTCGAAGATAATTTGATTTTTCATTAATTAAATACCTTCTAGAATGTTTTATTTCTAATTAAGTAAATAATAATCACCATTGCTTGAAATTTTTGGGGTTATTTCCCCATGCTAATAGGGATGTTCTCTAATTTTTCCAAGGTCAGAGCTCTAGCTTTGAAACCCTAATTTTCAAGCGTAGTTATCTATTTTTGCTTAAAATAATTTTGCAAATTAAACTATAAATTAGAAAAATATGAGACTTATTTTGGTAGGTTTCTTATGGTGGAGGACTCTAAAAAATATATAAATTAAGTTTAAATGTGTATGTAAATTACAATAGTTAATTAGACCTAAAAAATCACTAAAATTAAAATGAATAAAAATAATATTAAAAAATTAACAAAAACAGTTCCACATTGTAAATAATAGTTATTCTAACTCACTGTAAAAATTTAAAAAATTTTTGAATTTGTTTGAGCACCAAAGCCTATTTTCTAAGTAAAATAGTATTTCTGCCTTAAAATAATTGTAATAAATTAACTATAATTAGGAAAATTATGAAAGTGGTTATCAAGGGCACTTAGAAAAAATAAAAAATTATTTAAAATAAATAGTTTATTTTTAGCTATATTTTGAATAAAAAATAATTAAAAAAGATTAAAAATTCTAAGAGATTGAAAATGAGCAAAATTATTTTTAATTGTTCCGTGATCACTTAGGACCCCATAAAATATTTTTCCTAATTTTTCTTATTTAGTTATGTATTTTTAAATGTCAAAAATGTATTTTCTTTAAATTTTCATTAAAAAAATATAATAAATATAATAAAGTTTGTAAAAATAAAAGTTTATTTCTCTGAGTTCTCTACACTTAGAGAGATTTAAGAAAAATAGAAAAGTAATTTTTGAAATTAAATTATATTTTTTATTAAAATAATTAATGAAATCAATATTTAATTATAGTAATTAAAATATAGTTTTAAAAATTATGAAATTTTGTTTAAGTTGTCCTCTAACCTAAGTAAACCTCTAATAATTTTACCATGAATAAAAATTTAAATTTGATTAGTTAAATTAATCATCAATGGAAACCCTATTTTTAATTTAAAATAATTATATAAATTAAATAAAAATTGGAAAGATCAAATTTTCTCCTATGATATTTCAATTGACCCATAAGTGGGGTACCGCAAAAATGTTAAAGTCATTTGAGTTATATTTGTTGAGTTATGAAGTGGAGAGCCCTAGGAGAAAAATGATAATTTTAGATTTTAAATTAAAAGTTTAGGTTAACCAAAGGGTAAATGAGTAATTTTGATCATAATGAACTCTTTTGGATGTTTGAAACATAATGGATTAAAAGGTAGAAACCAATTTGTCACCTTTTTATGATCAATGTAGAATTGTAATTTTGTTAATTGTTATGACTTTGAGGTTAATTTAGTTGAATAATCCTAAGGTAGTGGGCTTGAGTTAGGAAGATCATAATTGACATATTTGAAGCCCCTAATTGGTGATTAGATGATAATACGATCCTTTAATGAGAATATATCTCACTTAAATTGGCATTTTGATAATTACAAATTTACCCATAGAATTATTAAGGGCTTAGTAGTGAACTAGGCTTAATCCATGATTATTTAATGAGGTTCAGAAAAGACAATATACCTATTCATTAACATTTTGAAAACACTACAAGCCAAGCTTAGTGGTGGGTACAAAGTCTTCAATGACTTGAGTATGCCCTAAGGGAGCCTAGTCACCTAACTCTTAAATAAAACATTAAGTGACTATTTGATTACCCCACTCTTGGGATTATTAAAATAGTAATGTTCACTGAGCATAAGATGTATTAATTCATTGAAACTCAATTTAAAGTTGGGGATGATCAATTGGACAACATAATATGTTCAAATGAATTGGAAATGTTTCAAAGTTTCTAAGAAGTTATTAGAGATTGGTCCTTGAAAACTTTTATGAACTTTTGGATATTTTAAAGGATAATTGGAC
The DNA here is from genome assembly GCA_002079205.1 of Phalaenopsis hybrid cultivar. Classification (NCBI taxonomy): domain Eukaryota; kingdom Viridiplantae; phylum Streptophyta; class Magnoliopsida; order Asparagales; family Orchidaceae; genus Phalaenopsis; species Phalaenopsis hybrid cultivar. The sequence goes on from JXCR01147380.1 coordinate 62,760, forward strand.
TTATTATACTTTGTTCCAGAAAATCATCCATTAAAACCTTTATGGACCCACCAAGTTAGGACTTAGAGTTCAGTAAGTACACCTTAAACAAATTTTTCTTGCATTCCATTCCTGCAATTTATTTAAATTTCTTGCAAATTATACATATGCTACAAGTTCTGACATTTCAGCTAGAGTGCAAAAGGATGACAGGTACGCATTTACATTTTTTTTGCAATGCAATTTTTTTTTTCATTTTACTTTACTGCATTTCCTACCTGTACTTGCTTTAATTACAAAACCCTTTTTCAAAATTAAAAATTACAAAACCATTTTTAAAAATTACATAATATTTTTTAAAAAATAACAAAACAATAATGTCATAACACGTCATTTTGATTTACGGGAGTCCCTCGAATGAGGTAACCCACGGTTGCTAACAAGATCTCTCCAATTTAAATGAGCCTAATAACTTGTTTAAGCTAAGTAAATTCAAAAGAAAAAAGTGCTACCGGAATGAGGGAACCATGGGATCTTCACCAGTGTCGCTCTAATCAACTTTACCCCCCATAATGATTGAACTGAACTTGTCATTTAAACTTTTAAACCTTTATACTTTAGAGTGCTACTTCATCGAGGAGCTTGGAGCTAACTATGAGGATAACCTTTTACAACAACAAAACTCTCCTTATAATTACATAATAAGCCATATGATTACGAGATTGTTTGCCTAGTATAACATAAATCCTCACATTATCCTTAGGACTTTGCACAATCATGTCGTGCAATTTAAGCCCTAAATCATTTTAGGATTCCAAGGTTGTAATTCTCCTATCTTTTAGGCTATTTGTATGATTGTGTTGTATAAATGTAAGCCCTAAACAATAATATTTGGCAGGATGAAACATTCAATAATTTCTCTCTCAAAATTGAATCCAAATCATATCTTTGGAAATCAATGAGGTTCCCCTCAAGATCTGTGTAGCTTTCTCTCTTTGGATTCCATGATAATTATTCCAAATTTAAGCCTTTTCCATTTGACAGTTCTTGGTTCGATCTAAGTCCTATCCTTTGAAATTCTTGAAAATAATATTTCTTAATCTAAATCGAGAGTTTCCTTAGGTGACCTAAATCATTTAAGATGTAATTAACTATAGGGGCTTGCCTCTATAGGGTGCTTTAAGAACCCAGATAATATAAACCTTATCTAATCTTCAATTGTAGATAGGGGAACTTGTCGGCTTATATAAAAAAATGGTTCATAGACCAAACATATATCATAACCTCTGTAGTTTATCTAATCTAGCCTCATGGATAAGTGATATGTCTATTTCTTGAGATAGATTTGTCATTTATAGTGTTGTGCTCATTTATTTAAAGTATTGTCTATATGGGATCAGTTTGGTCTGGTATGTTCAAAATTAAAACATTAATTTTCATAATTAAAATGTTATTTTTCTAAAAATCAAATTTATATGTAAATTAATTGAAATTGTAAAGGCTGACACACCTATGCAAGAATTGCTTGATTCACTCAGCAATAAGGGTTATCCAAAATAATAAAATATTTAATTGTGGTGAGCTTTAAAATGCTAAAATTTTTAATTACAAAAATATTTTCTCATTAGTTTTAAGGCATTATGCATAAAATCCATACTCAGGCAACTTGATTTATAATCAAGTTGTTCATAATAAATAAACAATCTACTTACCTTGCACTCACTGAGATCAATCATGCATGGATTTTGTTGTGTTTAGGAGGTTTATGACAAGAAGAATTATAAGTGCATTGAATTTTGTTTGTTAAGCTATCTAATTTTCACTAGGTTTCCTAAACTTCTATTCTTTCAGTGAACTTCACCTTCTTTCTTGGAATTCTGATTTTGCATGTCTAGTTATAAATAATTCGTCACCTCCTATGCTTTCTCAAGACCATATATCATGTGATCTAATTCTTGAATTTCTAATAATATGTCAAGATGAAATATTGACTAAATCTTATTCAAAATTACCAAAGCTAAAAAATAGAATATATGAGACAACACTGAGTTTTTTTTTCAGAAACTTTGGCATTTTCAACTTCTCTTCTTCTGAGTTCCACAAATAACTCTTCCACTTTTCAACCTCTCCCATTTGGTATTCTTAAAAATCAATCATGAAAAAAAAACTTTAAAAATTTCTTGAAGACAAAATCATATCCTTAATCGAGAGTTTTGTTAAGTGATTTTTCTTGCTTAAGATGTAATTAACTATAGGTGTTTGCCCTTAAAGAAAGTTTAAAACTTATAGTATTCTAAACTGTACCTAGTCTTTGGACTAAATAGATGAAAGATTTGTTGGCTTTAATTATAAACATGCAAAATTCTAAAATTTCTTTTTTTAAGTAAATGAACCCATTTTTCTATCTCTCAAGATGTTATATTATTTTTTATGAATATTTGATTATTTAGAAAGCTAAATATTTGAATTTATATGGCATTCTAATAAAATCCTATCCAACCAAAAATAAAATCGATAATACATTATTTCAAAGTCAATCCCTAGCAAAAAAAAAAAGAATATGAATAATACTCATAACCTATGTGTGGGATGACAAGGTGCTCGTACCATATATTAAAGTCATGTAATAACAAGAAGTAAGTATGAGGTCATAATTACTGGTCTATTTTCAATAATTTTGATGGAATTCAATAAATTAGGCTTTCTTAGAGATTCATGGTTGGTGATCAATCAAATTGCAAGAACATACAAGTTTTCAAACCACAACTTCATCAACACTACTAGTACAGTACATGATTAGAAATAAAATATATCCTATACCAAAAACCCCATTGAGGAAATACTGTCATAGATGCTTTGGCAATGTTGGCTAAGCAAATAAATTTCTTGAAAGAAGAGCCACTGTTAATCAAAGTTCAGGGTTAGTAGGTTCTCTCACCAATTCATATGCAATACGTTCATGGACACAAAATCAAAAGGGAGATTTTCATTACTGCAGTGAAAGAATAAATTGATTAGAGGAAACCATTTGTGGATTACCAGTAGGAAGTTGGATTACCTCAAGATAAGTCATTAGCTCATCAAGCAAAGTTCAGAGCTTTATCAGATACAATTAAATGAATTTGATGATTTCATTGAAGTTGGTTACTTTTAATTACAATTTTATCTTGACTACTTTTATTTTTTGTTCAATTAAATTTTAGGTTTAGGTTTGAATTAAAGTTGAGGTAAATTTTTGTTTCCTTGGATTTCAATTCAGTCCAACCATCTAGTGACATTATCAAGGAAGGGGTCTTAAATCCATAGATGGTTAGATATAAGTCAAGGGAAATGTTGACTGAAAATGAAGTCAACACAACTCTTTTATAGGAGGAAAAATCATCATTTACTAGTGCCCACTCGACATTATTCTTTGAGTTTAATCATATTATTTTTGAAGGTATCAATAAATCAGGATGAAGATTGTATCCTACAAATAAGGAGGAGAAGCAAAACACCTTTAAAGGACTATTTGTTTATTAATGGTAATGTGGAGATGCTTGCCCCAGTGGATATGGGGATATAAATAGATTTCAAATCCATATAAAAGCTAAGATTTTGGAGAATTGGTGTGGGATAAAGTATTAATGCAAGAAAATTACGGCTAATTATAAAGAGTAAAGATGAAGAAAACAACATAAGATTTTTATTTTATGTGAACATGTAAAACTTGTGATTAAATTAGATTTTTTTATGCTATGAAAAATTTATAAAATTTAAATTTCATTTTTTGAAAATATAAGTTCTTGATATAATATTATTAAATGTTTAAAGTTAAATTTCAGTACTAAGTGAAGACAATTAAATAAAATATTTTAAAACTATTGTATTATCCAATTGAGAGAAAAAAAAAACTTAATTACATCTTCTTATTTGGTGATCCATACTAAAGAGAGATAGTCGATAATAGTTAATTATAATTACAAAAACATGAGACCGACACCTCTTCCCATTCAATTTTTTTTTTTTTTTTTTGAGAATAATGATTTGGTAAAAGGGCTTTCTAATATAAGGCTACCATCACTTTATGTTGGATTTTGAATATTTAATAGAAATAAAAGAGCTTAGTTGTAGAATTCCTAGAGTGAGGTTTCTTAGTGGCTTTTATTTTCCATATGTTACTTTAATATGTGGATTCTATAGTTAGTGTGAAATTATTTAGAACATTTCTCTAGAATTATTTCTCCACTTTCTTACATTAACTCTTGAAGCCCTTAAGATTATCATGGATACTAAGATTTTTAATATTATAAGTGTTTATGCTCCTCAAGTAGGTTTAGANATGAAAATTTGATCGACCTTAGTGATTTTAATATCGTGAATATTAATAAAACATATCATTTCTACCGTCGCATTAGCAAAAAAGAAGTTGAGGAGGCTTTAAAGAAAACTAAAGGTGGAAAGTCTGTAGGACCTGATGATATC
>JXCR01147380.1:68772-116629 GCA_002079205.1 Phalaenopsis hybrid cultivar
TATTAAAAATGATCTTAAGTTATTAGAACTAAATGAAAATATGACACTAAATAAGACGTAATGGAGAAAAAGGATTCATGTAGCCGACCCCACGTAGTGGGATTAAGGCTTTGTTGTTGTTATTGTTGAAAAAGGATTCATGTAGCCGACCCCACGTAGTGGGATTAAGGCTTTGTTGTTGTTGTTGTTTTTGTTGTTTCTTACATTAACTCTCCTACAAATTTCCATCATTATCCTGCACCTCCAAGCCATTCAGGCTCTTCGCCAAAAAAGGGAAAGAGCAATAGTTGGTCATGTTTTAACATAGTTGATGCCTTAAAAACATCCAAAACTTCCCATGTGCTCCATTAAAAATCATGAAATATTCTTTTATCAAATACAATACCTTTAAGGCAATAATTGTTACTTAGGGTTATTGGCTTGATCCATCCCACTTCGTTTCGTAAAAAACCATGGGTATGTTATGAAAAAGCTAGAGATATCAATTAGTTTCATTAAATATTCCTCTGCTCATCAATCAATCTCCTTAGGAAAACTCCACTGAACTAAATCGATATCCAAAATAAGCATTTTTTTATTAACTGTGAGCTAGTTTTGGCATTAACACCATTTCAACTACCAAACCAACTTAAAATAAATCTACCAACTCTAGAACTTTATGTGAGACTCATCTCTACAATTTTCATGAGTTTTCCACATAAAATCTTTAGGTCATAACAAATCATAATTGCCAAACTGGTTTTGGGGCTGCAATTCTACTCTAGATGGTCGGAAATGTTTCTCAAACGATTTTAGTTTCCCTTTTGCATAAATGGTAAGTAGATTTTTTACATTTTACATTATCAAATATTTTTCAAATTAAATTTGAAATATTCTAAAAATAATCAATGATAAAGTCAAAACTAAATGATGAACAGAATCTGAATGAATAAGAAATTTAAGTATTATGTTAATGCAAAAAAATTAACATGTCTTGTTTATAAGTTATATAGTTATTTCATACCAATGTATTATATCTGTGATATTTTCAATTTTGCAAGAGAAGATTGTGACATAATTTTTCCCTCTTTTGCAAATATTTTGGCTCAATCAGTGCAATCAATTGGTCTTTTATGATATGCCCGTATACTAAGAAATTGAATTTATTCACAAATATATATATATATATATATATATATATATATATATATATATATATATATATATATATATTACATATATATATATATATATATATATATATATATATATATATATATATATATATATATATATTATTCTTATGCTCTGAAAATAAAAATCAGAATGAATAATCTCCATCATTATCAATGGATTTGCATTCATCAAAGCTTTTTCCATTACCATTATTTGACTTTTAATCATGCACTTAAATTTTGTCAACAATAATTGCGATGTCATCTTTTAATGTTTATAAGAAAAAAATACTCAACTCTAACTAACTTTACATGTCGTGGATTAACCACCTTTTCTTACTTTCATATTTATTAATTAATAATTAATTAATTAATCATTATTATATTATTTTTATTATTTTTTTAAAGTTTTTTTAAGGTAAGATTAACAACTTCATTTTGAATTATAAACATTATTAATTCAATGCAGTAAATAAAAATCATGTTCAGTTAAATTTCTCCACGAATAAAACCTGATTGATTTAAAAAATTACTTATTTCAATTTTATTTTTAATTAATTAGCCGCATGTTCGACTATAGTTTGACAAGTATACCTTACTTTTTTAATGAATTGTTTGATTAATATGCCTACGTATGTTAGGAGTTAGTTTTTTGACTTGTTCGTTCAAGTTGTTCTGAAAAATAGCGCGAAGACGCGCCACAATGATCAAGCGACGCTGCCGAGAAGTAAAGAGTTAGTTTTTTTATTTTTGACTAGTTCGATTAAGTTGATTGAAAAATAGCACAATGACGCCCGACAAGCCATTTCTTCTACTATAATCAAGCTGCGCCGCCGTAAAGTATTGTCCTCTTGATTTTTTATTGTAAGTCTTAAAACAATCATTTGGCGTCCAATTAGCCGTTGATATGAGACTGATGCAATTCTGTTCTGACGATGATGAAATAGGAGAACGGGATTTTATTCTTATGCGGGATTTTCTTAAATTATGTTTTTATTTTGACAACTAGTTATTAATTTTTTTTGACAATTCATTAATTATTATTGTTGGATCGAAGTTTTTCTTAGTGGATCTCGTTTTGAGAGTTGGAGTCGAGTGAACGAGATAACGAAGAGAGTAGAATAAGCCTGAGACCTTTTTAGGGAGAATCGAGGGAATTGTCACTTTATTAGTATTTTTGCCCCGTACTATATAGATGTACTTTGTATAGTTGCAGAACGGGGCGGGGGATTATGGAAATCGTTCTTAATGTCATTAAGACCGTAGTCGATTGTATAAATTTTATACAATACTTGTATTACAATTTGAATTCCAACTTTGGCAGTAATCGGCTGGTCTGTTGGCTTGAAATAAATCGAGTGAGGCGACCCGCAAAGTGACATCTGTGGTCCATTTTTCGTTCGACTCGAGACTAACAGCTCTCATTTCTAGCTTCGTGGTTTGTTCTTCGACTCAGTCTAATCTCCTAATCTTGCATGGTCTTGAGTTGATCTTGTCAAACCCCACGTGGGATATCCAACAAGACTCGCTGTCGGGATGACTCCCACTGCACCTTTTTTGGGTCTTGCCGTTGCCGAGTGGGGAGCCATCTCCGGAGCTTGAACCTATCCTAGGTTTGGAGACGCGGCTTCATACTCTGTATTGGATCGACCATTGATTGCTAACCTCAAAAGACGACCCTTTCTTGTTGGTTTTTTGTTCTATTTGATATGTGTGCTAGTATTTTTTGTATATGCATATTGGCTCTATGAGTTTTCCTGCTCATTNACGAGTGGGGAGCCATCTCCGGAGCTTGAACCTATCCTAGGTTTGGAGACGCGGCTTCATGCTCTATATTGGATCAACCATTGATTGCTTACCTCAAAAGACGACCCTTGTTGGTTGTTTGTTCTATTTGATATGTGTGCTAGTATTTTTTGTATATGCATATTGGCTCTATGAGTTTTCCTGCTCATTGATTGCACCAATAATATTAAGAACTTACTAAACAATCATTTGCAATAAATTTGTGAATTGATTGAATATATAACTTCCCTCAGGATTCCATGTCTCGTGTGTTCTATAAATTAATATGAACGGGGTCTTGTATGGTAGACAAATCGAATCAATTTCCCTTTTCACAATTGGTCAATTTTGCTTTTCACAGCTTTGGTTGGCTGACAAATTGAACTGGATCGTCGTGAATCCTGAAAGGCTCGTGATGCCCCCTAAAATGTGCACGTAAATATATGTATAATTACTTCACTTTCAATCTCAACAATGGCACAAAAAACTTGTCACGACCCACAATTACATAGTTATTTAGTCTCTTGACCAAGAACTTGACCCGGTTTCTTTAGGCAACTAATGTGCAAAATGGATACGATATATAATTTAGAATAGATTTATATTTCACACACTATGGGTTCTACGCAAATATACGTATCATTTCAAGCAATATAGGGCTTTCTTTAAAAACCCCAGTATCGATCCCACAGAAAAGCAGTGTGAGAAATCCCTTAGGCTAATTCTACTCTACTACTATTAGGCCTTAGTTTAAAAATTTTGAAAAGTTTGGTTTTCCTAAACTCACTAATTTACTCTAAAATTAAAGTTAACTAGATTAAATAAAAAACAAGCCTAAGGAGACTGGGTAAATTTTGGATAGTTATTATATAATTAAAACTTTTTACTCCTCGTAATAAGATCATAATCAGTGTAAGAATTGAATGTTTAAAGGATAAAATGCATTTTTTGACAAATAGGAGTATACATATTATTTACCCTTTCCCGAGTGTATAAAGAACATTAGCTAATCTAAAGTTAAGTTTATGATTGTATGGTTGTGCTGAGTAGATTCTAACTTCTCACTTCCAGATTACCCACTATGTCCTCTCTATAGGACTAACCAGGGACTCTGGTTCTGATCTAAGACCAAATTGATAAAGGTTCTATCCTGTCACTCTAAAATCATCAATTCTACACGCATCAAATCTTTTCTCCCTATCTATTTGCACCAACCAGTGGACTAGGCCATCCCATTCTAAAGATTAACGTAGTATTCACTAGATGAGTGAAATCATAGCCCTCCCGGGTCATTATGTTTCACAACGGATTTTAACATTACATGTGAAAAGTTTGCAAATTAAATGAAGAACCGATGAAAATACTAATACGGGGCAAAAATACTAATAAAGTGACAATTCCCTCGATTCTCCCTAAAAAGGTCTCAGGCTTATTCAACTCTCATCGTTATCTCGTTCACTCGGCTCCAACTCTGAAAACGTGATCCACTAAGAAAAACTTCGATCCAACAATAATAATTAATGAAATGTCAAAAAAAAAATTAATAACTAGTTGTCAAAATAAAAACATAATTTAAGAAAATCCCGCATTAGAATACAAATCCGATTTCCAATTTCATCATCGTCAGAACAGAATTGCATCAGTCTCATATCAACGGCTAATTGGACGCCAAATGATTGTTTTNACCCGATCTATTTCATCATCGTCAGAACAGAATTGCATCAGTCTCATATCAACGGCTAATTGGACGCCAAATGATTGTTTTAAGACTTACAATAAAAAATTAAGAGGACAATACTTTACGGCAGCGCAGCTTGATTATAGTCGAAGAAATGGCTTGTCGGGCGTCATTGTGCTATTTTTCAATCAACTTAATCGAACAAGTCAAAAAACTCACTCTTTTACTTCTCGGCATTATTGTGGCGCGTCTTCGCGCTATTTTTCAAAACAACTGGAACGAACAAGTCAGAAACCTAACTCCTAACATAACGTAAGCATATTAATCAAACCATTCACTAAAAAAAGAAAGGTATACTTGTCAAACTATAGTCGAACATGGGNGCGTCGCTTGATTATTGTGGCGCGTCTTCGCGCTATTTTCAAAACAACTGGAACGAACAAGTCAGAAACCTAACTCCTAACATACGTAAGCATATTAATCAAACCATTCACTAAAAAAAGAAAGGTATACTTGTCAAACTATAGTCGAACATGGGGCTTATTAATTAAAAATAAAATTGAAATAAGAAATAAATTCAGATTGGAGTGTCAATCGGATCATAAAGTAAATAATAAAAGGCTAAATAATCATCAAAATTAGTAACTTTTTCAATCAATCAGGTTTAATTCGTGGAGAAATTTAACTGAACATAATTTTTATTTACTGCATTGAATTAATGTTTATATTTCAAAATGAAGTTGTTAATCTTACCTAAAAAAAAAAACTTTAAAATAATAATAAATTAATATAATAATGATTAATTAATTAATTAATTAATAATTAATAAATATGAAAGTAAGAAAAGGTGGTTAATCCCCGACATGTAAAGTTAGTTAGAGTTGAGTATTGTTTTCATATAAACATTAAAAGATGACATCACATTTATTGTNTAAAATAATTATAATAATAATATAATAATGATTAATTAAATAATTAATAATTAATAAATATGAAAGTAAGAAAAGGTGGTTAATCCACGACATGTAAAGTTAGTTAGAGTTGAGTATTGTTTTCATATAAACATTAAAAGATGACATCACATTTATTGTTGACAAAATTTAAGTGCATGATTAAAAGTCAAATAATGGTAATGAAAAAAGTTTTGATGAATGCAAATCCATTGATAATGATGGAGATTATTCACTCTGATTTTTATTTTCAGAGCATAAGGATATATATATATATATATATATATNTTATATCATACTTGTATTACAATTTGAATTTCAACTTTGGCGGTAATTGACTGTTCGGTTGGCTTGAAGTAAATCGAGTGAGGCGGCCCGCAGAGTGACATCTGTGGTCCATTTTTCGTTCGGCTCGAGACTAACAGCTCTCATGTCTAGCTTCCTGGGTTGTTCTTCGACTCAGTCTAATCTCCTAATCTTGCATGGTCTTGAGTTGATTTGTCACACCCCACGTGGGATATCCAACAAGACTCGCTGCCGGGATGACTCCCACTGCACCTTTTTTGGGTCTTGCCGTTAATGAGTGGGGAGCTATCTCCGGAGCTTGAACCTATCCTAGGTTTGGAGACGCGGCTTCATGCTCTGCCTTGGATCGTCCGTTGATTGCTTACCTCAAAAGACCCTTTCTTGTTAGTTCTTTGTTCTATTTGATATGTGTGCTAGTATGTTTTGTATATGCATTTTGGCTCTATGAGTTTTCCTGCTCTTTGATAGCAACAATAATATTAAGAACTTACTAAACAATCGTTTGCAATAAATTTGTGAATTGATTGAATATATAACTTCCCTCAGGATTCCATGTCCCGTGTGTTCTATAAATAAATATGAACGGGGTCTTGTATGGTAGACAAATCGAACCAATTTCCCTTTTCACAATTGGTCAATTTCGCTTTTCACAGCTTTGGTTGGCTGACAAATTGAACTGTATCGTCGTGAATCCTGAAAGGCTCGTGATGCCCCCTAAAATGTGCACGTAAATATATGTATAATTACTTCACTTTCAATCTCAACAACGACACAAAAAGCTTGACACGACTCACAATTACATAATTATTTAGTCTCTTGACCAAGAACTTGACCCGGTTTCTTTAGGCAACTAATGTGCAAAATGGATACGATATATAATTTAGAATAGATTTATATTTCACACACTATGGGTTCTACGCAAATATACGTATCATTTCAAGCAATATAGGGCTTTCTTTAAGAACCTCAGTATCGATCCCACAGAGAAGCAATGTGAGAAATCCCTTAGGCTAATTCTATTCTACTACTATTAGGCCTTAGTTTAGAAATTTTGAAAAGTGTGGTTTTCCTAAACTCACTAATTTACTCTAAAATTAAAGTTAACTACATTAAATAAAAAACAAGCCTAAGGAGACTGGGTAAATTTTGGATAGTTCTTATACAATTAAAACTTTTTACTCCTCGTAATAAGATCATAATCAGTGTAAGAATTGAGTGTTTAAAGGATAAAATGCATTTTTTGACAAATAGAAGTATACATATTCTTTACCCTCTCCTGAGTGAATAAAGAACATTGGCTAATCTAAAGTCAAGTTCATGATTGTATAGTTGTACTGAGTAGATTCTAACCTCTCACTTCCAGATTACCCAGTCCTCTCTATAGGATCAACCAGGGACTCAGGTTCTGATCTAAGACCAAATTGATAAAGGTTCTATCCTGTCACTCTAAAATCATCAATTCTACACGCATCAAATCTTTTAACCCTATCTATTTGCACCAACCAGTGGACTAGGCCACCCCGTCCTAAAGATTAACGTGGTATTCACTAGATGAGTGAAATCATAGTCCTCTCGGGTCATTATGTTTCACAACGGATTTTAACATGGCATGTGAAAAGTTTGCAAATTAAATGAAGAACCGATGAAAATACCATCACAATTTTGGGAATAAAAGAAGTTTTAAACAAAACAAATCCTCCACATGATTACTTCTTATTGCAAGGAGAAAGAAAATGAAAACTACTTAAAATTCACAGGGATAACAAAACAAAACATGCTTTATATTAAAACCCAAGTACACAAAACAAAACTTAAAGAAAAGTACAAATACTTATCTCAAACTCTTTCCCATGAAATCCTCTAAAGTTTCCTGACTTTCTTGACTCCAATAGACTCTTACAAGACTTACAAAACCCCAGCAATCACAAAGACTCACCACTCTCACACTATAGTGGTCACCCACTCTAATGGGGGTCAAACCTACTCTAACATGACTCCACACACACATTATTTTGATTTGGAACTGATCCCTATATATAAAGCTCTAAAAATCATCAAGGGTTGCTTTAGACACTTCTTCAAAATTTATCCAAATTCATTGAATATAGGGGTAATCGTTTCTGATGCCTAGGAGCCTAATTGTAGCGCCTAGGCACTAATCTCGTCTGAACTTTGGCGCTTACTGCTTCATGACTACATTTTGCATCCATTTTCACTCATTTTCCTACAAACACCATTTTCTATACCTGAAACCAAAAACATGCAAAATATCTTTAATTAAAGCACAATATCATTAAAAATGAGCATGAAATGTATATATAAAATATGTATCTTTAAGATGTGTCAATTCTCCAAAACTTAACGTTACTGTTTCTCAAGTAACACTATAACTTTAAAAACCAAATTTGTTGATTTGAGGTAGTGGGTTTCAATAGAGTTTCCTATAATTTTTTTCTTATAAATGTTATAATGAAACTTAGAAGAAATTCTAGCGAATCAACCTAGCATCAGGGTGTAAGAATAACTTATTTTAAACTTAGGAATCCTGATTTTCTATTTACTTCAAAAGTTACTGAAGCTAATCGAGCCAAAGATTCTTAGAAAGTTTAAAAACAGAATTTAAGCACCATATCTATACCAAATTTGCCAATATTTTTTTGAAATAAGAATAAGCTTAGGATTGTTTCTAAGTTTTCTTCTTTAAAAAAATTTAAGCAAAGTCAATTTTTGATTAGGCTTCTCCTAAAGCTTCTCCTAAAGCTTCTCCTCACATTTCATTTCTTCTTATTTTCTCCTTTTATTTTCTTTTCTTCTTTTTCTTTTTCCTTTTTCCTTTAGGATCTTTTTAATTCTTACTTTTTCTTTTCTACTTTCTTAGGTGAGCATTACTATAACTAGATAGGCCTTTAATAATTTTAAATTTCACTTTACTCGTCCTAAAGTTAAAAATCAAAACTTTCCTTCACTTTTTAAAAGTGTAAGTATTATTTTGAAAAAAGATTCAATAAAGGCTCAATTATCATAAATTATAAATGTAAAAATCTAAGCTTTTCAAATATTCAACTCCTTTCCATCGTAAATAGCAAAATCATTTTCATAATGTTTCTTACAAAATATCTTAACTCTAGAACAGTTTCATCAAATAGGATCCCAACTAAGTTTTTTCTAACATTCTTAAAATCAAAGTTATAGTAAACTAAAGAGAACACCACATATAACAACTCATTTTAAAAGTGATATCAAATTAAATATAGGCTACAAAGGACAAATAAAGTTTAACTTTGAAATTTATTTTTCTTCCTCCCCTCAAACATGAATTTTAAAATATTTTTCAATCAATTCAATAAAATATAGCACGAAGAAAAAACAAAAGCTAAATCTACCATCTGCTACAACATCCTATCAAATTCATATACATGCATAACCATGCTAGAATGATTGCAGGAGAAAGTAAATCTAGCTTAAAACATGCTTTCAAATTAAACTAAAAGGAAGTATACTAACTTTGAAATTCATTTTTCTTCCTCCCCCAAACTTGATTTTTAACATGTATAGCATTTAGTACAAAAAATATAAGTAGAAAGAAAAATCACAGCCAGAAGTACATTCTACCACGGGTGTCTATCAAAGCATTTGCAAATATACCTAGGATAGAATAATGTGCAGTAGAAAGTAAATCTAAACTAAACATGCCAGAATAAAGTTGGTTAAACAAAAGTTTAACTAACATAAATAGTATCAGCATAAGAATATTTATTTATGTGTTCTTGAAGTCCTCTATATTGTTGTAACAAAAACACAAACACACTTGATAAATGTGGTTAATTCATCCCTTAACTCGTCACATATCACTACCTTACTTATAATTTGTAACATAATCACTACACTGATATATTAAGTTCCTTCCATGAATTTTATATGGTTATCCTCATGGACATAGTTGTCTTTGTTACATCAATTTGCGAACACCTCAGAAATCACCTTATCCCATTAATTAAGTGCCTCTAATAGTTATAAGGATAGTGTAAGATCTTCCACATGCTGCTCATCAAGTAGGTTCATGACTCTTCTGAATTAAAACATGGTCAGAGAAAGGAAGTACCAAAATTGAGATGGAACTGTCAAAATCAAGATGTCTCCTATAAAACTCAAGTGCGGTTGAGACCCGAGTCATAATGAACTCGTTAATCCAATTACTACAAAAGAACATATATAAGACCAACCATAATAAGAAGTTAAGGAATCACCTCCCTAATGATACACAAAGATGAAATCAATCCACAAACAAGTTAAACATCCTCCAACATCAATCAAACTAATCAATCCACATTAAAACAAATACAATAAACCTCAAACAATCTAAATTAAACCACACTATAACTATGGTTTTCCTCCCATAAAGGGCTTGGTTTAACGTCACCGGCTCGACAAAAAGTTCCTTGTGAATTGAAACTCCATTTAAGTAACTCTTGATCAATTGCTTAATCTTTCTAGATCATGGGATTCTTATTAAATCCTCAAAGTTCAGCTTTTCTTTTAGGTTTTCGTTCTCAAATTGATTTAGACAATTTTTCTTCATGTTTTGTTCTAGATCCAATATTCTTTGAATGATTTTCTCAATTTGCATATTAATTTCATCCTTAAAATTTATAAGAAATGGATCTCTATATTATAATTTAAGATCTCCTAAAATTTGGATTAGATTCTCTCTATATTATTCAGATTTTGGATCAAACTCTACCAGATTACTCTTCTGTCTCAAGTTATCTTCTAATTCTTCCCCTTGAGGTTGAAGAAATGATGGAGGTGGTTTTTTTATAACTATCTTGATTGATGATATATGTTTTTATTATTCCTTAGAAATATCTTCCATTGGCCTTTCAATCTCCTTTTCCTCTTTTCTCAACTCATCATTCTTTGGGACCATATCCTCAAATTCTCTTCCACTTATTAGTTGGATAGCTTTATCATATTTGTTATTCTTCTCCTTAAGGTTTATCTCAGAGGCACTATGTAAAATCACTGGAGGCTAACTGTTAATTGAAATAATATTTTGCCCCAGTTGGTTTTCTATATTCCTAATTGTGGCCCCTATATTTTCCAACTGATTATCCATTTGAATAATAACCTCTTCTAACAACTCCTCATTTGTGGATCAAAGTTAAATCTATAAGGAAAAGAAAGTTCAACGTTAAAATTGCCCTGATTATTCTAATTCCATGTCTGATTAGATTGATTATTTTCCCATAAATGATTTTCTCCTCCAAAATTTTTATTCCAATTAAAGTTCGAATGATTTTCCTAACTTTGGTTGTAATAATGAAAATAAAGATGTTATATATCAAGAATAGTTGCAAAAGAGTTCACTCGATCAATTGTCCAAATGAATTTTCTTTAATAATTTAGGGTCTTTTCTGGATAACTTCTTATATATTGATCTAACTTTCTCACAATATCTACAACCTGAGATGTTAAAATAGTCAGCATATTAGTTTTATGAAAGTTCACCACCCTCATGAGGTTTAATCTAACAAAACGATAAGCATTATATTAAAAAACTGAATATTCATTATTTTTTTGATCCATCATTTTTTCATTAAATTCATTGAGTCTTTTCTGATTCATAATCCTCCTGAAAGTTCTCTCTAGATATGAGTTGTACAATCCAAGGTCTGTAGCTCCTAAATTAAGCATACAAATCTAAAAAACTTAACTAATAGGACATATATCAAAAATAATTTTTGAATTTTGGATTTTCCTTAAAGTAAGCACACAAAAATAGACATGATAATAACAATAAGATTTTCAAATCTAAGTCTTATAGGTTCAAATAAAATTCTCCTAAAGTTCTTACGGTAGCTTTCCAGATTATGATGCAAAAAACTCGATGCCTCTAGAATGTGCACGTAAAAATATGTATAATTACTTCAATTTCAATCCCCTGCAGTGACACAAAAAACTTGACCCAACTTGCAATTACACAGTTATTTAGTCTCCTGACAAAAAACTTGACCTGATTTTATTAGGCGGCTAGCATGCAAAATGGATATGATCTTGAATTTAAAATTGTTTTATATTTCACACACTAGAAGTTCTACACAGGTATATGCATCGCTTGAAGCAGTATGGGGCTTTCTTTAAGAACCCCAGTATCAATCTCACAGGGAAGCAAGGTGAGAAATCCTTTAGGCTACTTCTAGTCAACTACTATTATACCTAAGTTTGGAATTTTTGAAAAGTTTGCTTTTCCTAAATTCACTAATCTACTCTAAGATTAAAGTTAACTAAATTAAATGAAAACAAAATCTAAGGAGGTTGGGTAAATTTTGAAAAGTTCTTATATAATTAAAACTCCTTTTCCCTTGCAATGAGATCATAATCAGTGTAGGAATTTAATTTTTAAAGGTTAAAATGTGGTTTTGTGACAACTAGGAGCATACCTATGTTTTACCCTCTTCTAAGTGCATAAAGAACATTAAAAATCTAAAGTTAAGTTCCTGATTATTTGGTTATCCTGAGTAGATTCTATCCTCTCACTTCCACATTACCACCCACTATGCCCTCTGTATATAATCAACCAAGGACTCAGGTTCTGAACCAGGAAAAAATTAATAAAGGTTCTAGTCTGTCACTCTAGAATCATCAATTCTATGCCCATAAAATCTTATCTTGCTAAATTATTTTACCAACAAGTGGACTAGGTTGTCGCATCCTAAAGATTAATGTGACATTCACTAATTGAGTGAAATCTTAGCCCTCACGGGACATTATGTTTCATAATGGATTTTAACATTACAAATGGCTAGTTTGCAAAGTAAATAAAGAATTGGTGAAAATACAATCAAAATTTTGAGAATAAAAGAAGTTCTAAATAAATCAAATCATCCACATGATTATTTCTAATTGTAAGGAGAAAGAAAAGGAAAACTACTTAAAATTTATAGGGATAATGATACGCCTAAAAAATATAGTGTTTTTAGATAATTTTTTATACATCTTTTTAAGATATTACGCTTTAATGGAAGTTATTTTTGTGTTTTTTTTAGGTACAAGTAAAAAGGCTAAAAATGCTTAAAGGAGTGAAAAGGGATCAAATTTGGAGAAAAAAAGTGAAAAATGTGCAAAAGTGTTTTGGCGCCTAAACGCTAGATCTGACGCTTAAGCACCGATTAAACAAAGAAGGCCGCTACTAAGCGCCAGAGTCCCCGTGCTTAAGCGTCAGTGATAGTTATTGGATGAGTAAATTCAATTTTGTGAATTTTGAAGAGGGTTTTTGAGGCACTTGTTGGCTTAATAGGTGGTTAAAACCACCATGGACGAAAATTATTGCGAAAGGATGCATCTCTTGGGAAAATACATGGAATCAAGACACATTTTGAAGAGATACCAATGAACCTTTAGGATAATTATAAAAGAAGGAAGATTGAGACTTTGAAAGGGGTCCTAAAAGTATTGGGAAAGTTTTGAAAGTTCTAAAATTGGAGAGTTAGTTGGAGAGATTTTCAGGCACCACATACTTATCTTTTTTATTTTAGTTTTATATTGAGAGTGTTGTAAAAGAGAAGAGATTCAAAGGAACTTCAAGCGTTTGATGGAGGACTTGAGATAAGTTTTTATATTTTGTTTTAGACTACTTTTAGTTTTAATTGAGACTTGTTGTTGGTTCGACGATGATTTCTACTTTTAAACTAAAGTGTGGTTTTGTTTTCTCCATAGATTCTGAGTAATTTTCTTTATCTTTCTACTTAAAATGATAAGTAATTAAATGTTGGATGGAAATTATGGAGAGTATTGATCTTTAATGTCGGAAGAAGTTGTGATGATTCAAATCCATGTACTTTATTTACTTCTTGATTTGGCCAATCCAGACGTTAAAATTTGTTGTAAGAGCATGTAAGAACCGTGTTGGTATTTTCTTACTCAACAATTTGAAAGAATCACATGAGGTTGTATGAATGAGAATGTAGTTCATATGATTGAGTGCAAATAAATAAGAAAATATTCATTCAAGGGTGTAAAGTTAGAGGACTTTAAAGTGACAGGTTAAAGCCCCAAACTTGGTTTATTATTTTAGGTTATGATACAAGATGTTAGCCTCCAAATGGAGGAAATTGAGGGAACTCTAGAGTGAGAGCTAGTATCTTCCCTGCCTAGCCAGTCTTCAGAACTATTCAAACTTTAAATTAGCCAATGCTCTTTATAACATCTCAAGTAAAGGAAAAGAATATTATTGCTCCTGTTTGACACAACACAATATGCATACTTCCACAACAAAATTCTTATACTTATTACTGATTCATGATAAAGAGAAATATATTTTCATATTTCGTGTTTTTCTTCTACAAAAACTCAAGTTATCTTTTTAAGTATGTTCTATTTTTGTCAAAACATTAAAATTACCAAAAATATTTAAACTTTCTTTATTGAAAAAAATGACTTTAATTTAAATAATTGTCTTTTTAAAAATAGAAGTTTTTCCAAAAGGTGTGTATTGCATATCTTCCCTGTGGGTTTGATATTTAGGTCTTAATCAAAAAGTTATATATTACTTGATAACGATACGTGTACTTGCGTAGTATCCCAATATATGTAAATTAAAAGTTAAATTTATTATTTTTCTTCAAGATCAAGATTTTGGTTTGTTGCAAAATAAGGAAATATAAGTAAAAAATATAATCAGAATTATTGTTATGCTGTTGCATATAAGCAATTTCAGGATCAAGTTATTGGCGTCGTTGTCGGGGAAGTGAAGTGAAAATTGTAAAGAATCTATTGATATAAAAGTAAATTTCTATTTTTAGAAAGTCTTATTTAAACTTTAAGTTATTATATTTTATTTTGTGTGTGTTTAGTCTATTTTATTTTATGTTAGTGTATGTGTAGTTCAGGTTTTGAAGGACTAGTGCGCTACGATTCTAAATTAGAGAGAACTGTTAGAAAAATCAGAAAAACTTAAAAAATTAAAAATCTTGAAAAATCCAAAAAAATTACAGAAATGGCAAACCAAGATGATCAAAATGTTGAAATTCATCAAGAGTTTAGACCTTTAAGAGATTATGCCAACCCTACTGTAGATGAACTTTATTGTAGTATTCAAAAACCTACTGTAGTGGCTAATTCATTTGAGCTTAAACCTGTTATTATCCAAATGATATCAAATAAATAGTTTGGGGAATCACCAACTGTAGATCCAAATTTACATCCTACCAATTTTCTAGAATTGTGCGCTACATTTAAATACAATGGTGTATCAGATGATGCCATAAGACTTAGGTTATTTCCTTTCTCACTGAGGGATTAAGCTAAGATGTGGTTGAATTTGTTAGCGCCTGGATCTATCTGAACTTGGGGTGATTTAGCACAAAAATTCCTTGTTAAATATTTTCTACCATAAAAAACTGCGAAGCTTAGAAATTATATTACATCTTATAATCAATTTGAAGGGGAATCTATTTATGAAGCATGGGAAATATTTAAAGAACTCTTAAGAAAGTGTCCACACCATTCTATACCAAATTAGTTAATAATTCAAACTTTTTTATAATGGATTAGTTGGATCTCTTAGATCAATTATCAATGTTGCTGCGGATGGTTCATTGATGTCAAAAACATTTCATGAAGTCTATGCTTTAATAGAAGAAATGGCTACAAATAATTTCAATGGCTTTCTGAGAGAGTGAATCCTAAAAAATTAGCCAATATTCATGAATCTAATGCATTTACTATGTTAGCAAATCAAGTTGCTACAATTTCAAGGAAGTTGACCAATTTAGAATGAATTTTTCTCAACCAATTTTCATGATTGAAGAGAATTCATTAGGCCAAATGGTAGATTCTCAAGCATCATTAGAAACATTGAATGTCATAAATAATAAGCAAAATAACCCATATTTGAATTATTATAACCCAGGTTGCAAGAAACATTCCAATTTTAACTGGAATAACAATTCAAGTGGTACTAATCAACAATGGGGGAACAACCAAGTAAACCCATTCGGAAACTGGAATAATCAAGAGAGTAATAATTATAGATCTACTTATCCTCCAGATTTCAATTGTCATACATAACTTAAGGAGAAGAAGTTATCTATAGAAGAATTCATGTTACAAATGAGAAATCAATTACAAAGTCAAGGAGCTACAATTAGAAATATTTTGAATCAACTTGGGCAATTAGCAAATTCATTAAGTAATAGATCTCAAGGAATACTTCCTAGTAATAATGAATCAAATCCAAAAGACCAGAATAAAGAATAACTAATAACTGTTCAACTTAGAAGTGGAAGAGAGTTGGAAGGTAAGGTTCAAAAAGAAATTGAAGTAAAAGGAGAAGAAATTGAAGAATCAAAAGAGGACGCTCTAAAAGATTTTGAGAGACCTATTTCTCCACTAAAAATTTATTTAGAAAAACCACAATCTCCATTTCCTCAGAGAATTCATCAGCAGAAGTTGATAAGCAATTTTTAAAGTTTCTGGATATATTTAAGAAGCTTACAATTAATATTCCATTTACTGAAGCCTTAGAATAAATGTCAAGCTATGTAAAGTTTATGAAGGATATTCTCAATAGGAAAAAGAAGTTTGAAGATAATGAAATTGTTGCACTTAGTGAGGAGTGCAGTGCTATAATTCAGAAAAAGCTTCCTGAAAAGCTTAAATATCATGGTAGCTTTACAATTCCATATGCAATAGGAGACATATTTTATGAGAAAACGTTATGTGCATTAGGTGCAAGCATTAACCTTATGCCATTATCAATATTCAAAAGACTGGGATTAAGAGGCATAACCCCTACTACTACAACTCTGCAGTTAGCAGATTGTTCGATAACATACCCTAAAGGAGTTATAGAAGATGTCATAGTGAAAGTGGATCAATTTATCATTCCTATTGATTTCATTTTGCTAGATATGGAGGAAGATAAAGAGATACCTATCATTTTGAGCAGACCTTTCCTAGCCATAGGAAGAGTAGTGATAGATGTGCAGAAAAAGGAATTAACAATGCACATCAATGATCAAACTGTTACTTTCAATATTTCAAGATCAATGAAATTTCTTGCAAAAGGTAAAGATGATGAATGTTACATAGGATGGATGTTATAAGATATCTAAGTGAATTCCATTTCAAAACAACTTATGAAGAAAAATCTGAAGAAAAAGATTTGGAGCATGAGCAAGAAGAGGAATTAGATTGATGTGAAGAACTTTTTAAGGAAGATTCAAACTATGTTCGAGAATGTTTTGAAATTTTAGACACAATAGACAAAGATAAATCATTTTGTCTGTCAATTGAAAAACTTCCAGAACTTTAGTTGAAGTTACTTTCTGAACATTTAAAATATGCCTTTTTAGGAGATTCCTCTACTTTACCAGTTATAATTTCCTCAAAATTAACAACGTAAGAAGAAGAAAGGTTGATGAAAATTTTGGAAAATTTTAAGAAAGTCTTTGGATGGACAATTGTTGATATTAAAGGAATCAATCCTTCAATTTGTATGCATAGAATGCATATGGAAGAGAACTATAAACACATGGCTGATCCTCAATGGAGATTGAATCCTGTTATGAAAGAAGTTGTTAAGAAACAAATTTTAAAGTGGTTAGATGCTAAAATTATCTACCCTATTTCAGATAGTGCATGGGTTAGTCCAATTCACTGCGTTCCTAAGAAAGGAGGAGTAACTGTAACTGTGAATGAACATAATGAATTAATACCTACTAGACAAGTTACAGGGTGATGAGTATGCATTGATTATAGAAATTTAAATCTTGCTACTAGGAAAGATCATTTTTCATTACCCTTCTAGATCAAATGCTGGATAGCCTAGCTGGGCATAAATACTTTTATTTTCTGGATTGATATACCGATTATCACCAAATACAAATAGCTTCAAAAAGTCAAGAGAAAATAACTTTTACTAGTCCTTATGGTACTTTTGCTTTTAGAAGGATGCTCTTTGGTTTATGTAATGCCCCTGCTACATTTCAAAGATGTATGATGGTATTTTTTTTATAATTTAATTGAAAAAGGGATTAAAGTATTTATGGATGATTTTTCAGTGTTTGGAACTTTGTTTGACTCATGTTTACAACATTTATCTGATATTATTAAGAGCTGTGAAGAAATAAATTTAGTCCTTAATTGGGAAAAATGCCAGTTTATGGTAGCAGGAGGAATTGTATTAGGTCATCAAATATCAAAAAATGGTATGGAAGTAGAATTTTTAAAATTCAACTGATCGCTAATTTTCCTTATCTAACAAATGTATTGGAAATTAGGAGTTTTTTAGAACATGCTGGATTCTACAGGCGATATATAAAAGACTTTTCAAAGATTGCTAAGCCTTTATGCCAATTACTAGAGAAAGATGCAATTTTCAATTTTGATGAGGAATACCTAAAAGCTTTTAACTTATTAAAAGAACAATTAATCACTTAATCACTGCACCAATTATAGTTTCACCAAACTGGGGAAAGCCTCTTGAATTGATGTGTGATGATAATGATTATGCTATAGGAGTTGTTTTAGGACAAAGATATGATAAAATTTTTAAAGTAGATTACTGTGCTAGTAAAACTCTTAATGAAACTCAAATCAATTATACAACAACTGAAAAAGTGTTATTAGCAATAATATATGCTTTTGATAAATTTTAATTATACAACAAATGAAAAAGAGTTATTAGCAATAGTATATGCTTTTGATAAATTTAGATCATTTTAATTGGAACTTATTGTGTAGTACATACTGATCATTCTGTTATTAAGTACTTAATGAAAAAGAAGGACGTTAAACCTAGACTTATAAGATGGATTCTTCTTTTGCAAGAATTTTATTTTGAAATAGTAGATTGAAAGGGGACTAAAAATCAAATTGCTGATCATTTGTCCAGGCTTGAGTTAGAAAAACCACTCTATTTTGAAAAGAAATTGATGAACATTTTCGAGATGAAAATTTATTCACTCTTAATGAGTGGCGTGTTCCATGGTATGCTGACATTGTGAACTTTTTGTAGTGATAATATACACTATGGATTGACAAACCAACAAAAGAGGAAATTTATTTCTGAAGCTAAGACTTATTTTTGGGATGACCTATTTTTACGTAAATAAGGAAAGGATATAATTATTCGAAGATGTGTACCATTAGAAGAAACTTATGAAATTATCCAAAAATGTCATAATTTTGATTTTGGGGGACATTTTGGTGTTGATAAAACAACATACAAAATTTTACAATCTAGATTCTATTGGCCTACAATTTTTAGAGATGTTAATGCTTATATCAAAACTTGTGATAGATGTCAACGAGTAGGCAATATTTCTAGAAGAAATGAGATGCCCCTCAATTATATGATAGAAGTTGAAATATTTGATGTTTGAGGATTAGATTTCATGGGACCAAATGAATTTAAGTTGTTGCTTTACCTCAATGTGATGCCCAAAGTGTTGCAAAACTTTTGAAAATGAACATATTTTATAGATTTGGGATGCCCATAGTTATCATTACTGATGGGGGAAGTCATTTCAGAAATTTCATAATGGAGAGGTTATTAAAGAAATATCAAATAAATCATAGGATTGCTACTGCTTATCATCCTCAGACAAGTGGTTTGATTGAATTATCCAATTGAGAAATTAAAAGAATTATGAAAAAATCTGTGAATCCAACAAAAATGGATTGGTCAGTCAAACATGACTATGCTTTATAAGATTATAGGACTGCATACAAAACTCTTATAGGAATGTCCCCATATTGGCTAATATTTAGGAAAGCTTGTCACTTACCAGTTAAACTTGAGCATAAAGCATATTGGGTGATTAAAGAGTTCAATTATAATTTGAAAGATGCTGGTGAGAAAAGGATGTTACAATTAAATGAGCTTGAAGAGATAAGGAATGAATCTTATGAGAGTGCTAGGATTTATAAAGAAAATTTGCAATTAAATAAGCTTGAAGAGATAAGGAATGAATCTTATTAGAGTGCCAAGATTTATGAAGAAAAGATGAAGATGTCGCACGATCGAAGGATTTTTACTAAAAATTTTTAGCCAGGGCAACAAGTTTTCTTATATAATACAAGGTTATGATTATTTCCAGGCAAACATAAGTCCAAGTGGATGGGCCCATTTGTTGTGATAGAAGTTTATCTTTATGGAGCTCTAGATATTAAAGATCCTAAGTCTGAAAAAATATTTAAATTTAATAGATATATACTAAAACCTTATTTTATAATTAATGATGGAATGATGTTGAGTCAACCAGAATAAGCACAGGTTATGTTGGGCTGACGACGTAAAACCAAGCTCTTTGTGGGAGGTAACCCATAGTTAGTAGTGTGTTTTTATTTTGACAGTTGTTTTGTGTGTGATTAAGAAAATTGGGGTAGTATTTTTGAAACTATTATGTGTTAGTAAAGATTTTAAGCCTTATTTAGTGACCAAGACATGTTAGAATGACAATTTGGATGTTAAGTTGACTGGTGCAAAAATGTGCACTCGCGCTTAAGCGCGGAAGTTTAAACACATGTGCAAAATTAATATTCTAGAAGTTTTAACCAATAATTATTTCGTTAAAACATGTCAAGGCTATTTCTAAATGTGTCTAGGACATATTAGAAGGATTTAGGCCTATAAATAGAATTTGTAAAGGAATTTCACCCCAGATCATTTCTAGCCCTAAAAGTCTTAGAGAAAGTGTAATTTAGAGAAAATGTCTTCATGGGAGATGGATTTGAAGAAGAAGGAAGAAACCATGAGAAAGAGGTTCATTATTCAAAGTGCACAAGAGATGTATAACAGTTTCTTAGCCGTTAGTATTGCAGGGATATCAGAGAAGATCAACAAAATTGAGAATATTATGGCTTTATTGGAGACCAAGGTACTTGAGTTGCATGAACATCTAGAGCATATTGGATGGCAAATGATGATGCAATTTAGCCACACAAGTTATATAGAGGAAGAGGATAAGGAGATGTTCATAAAGTAGAAGTGGATTGAAGAAGATAGTATCAGAGCTCGCCGCCACCATCTGTTTTATCAACTCTATATTCCTGGAGAGACTAATGAAAGATAGGAATTTGTTACTTCAAATGAAAAATGAAGTTAACTTTAGTGTTAGAATTTGTGTGTTAGAAGTTGTTGTTTTCAAGTGGTTTAATGTTTAAGTCTTGTTTTTAGTATTTATGACTTCTTATATGTGTTTAATTGTGAAATGATTGGTGTGCATTTGTATTTAGGAAAATTTTCTCACTCAAGACTATTTAGAGTGAGAATTAAGTGTTTAAAAGGATTTGTACTTGTTTGTGAATTAATATAAGTTTGTTTGTGTGAAAATTTTTGTTATTTTTAGCCTTGAATTGAAATAGTTATTATGGAGAATTTTGAGGGAGAGGGGAGTTATAGGAAGTTGAAAATAGTCATTTAAGTGCTATGAGACCATTTAGGGGTGTTACTTAGGCAAATAATGCATTTTACTTTAATTTAAAAATTTTAAAAATCGTGCACTGGCACCTAAGCTCCACTTCTCGCGCTTAAGTGTGAGCCAACCCATGAGGTAGGCGTCTAAGCACCACTTACCCGCGCTTAAGCGTTGGTTCATGAAAATCGATTTGCGAACGATTAAAAGTGAAATTTTGGCCTGAAAATCACCATTTTTATGCCTCGTGTCACCTTCAACCTCTCAAAATCGCAATTTTGGAAGGCTAGGGCACATCTAAAGCGAAGATCTCTTAGTGGTATCAAGTGAAATTTTCTAGATCCAAGTTCCTTCAGGTAAGAGCTTTACTTCAAATCAAAAAATTTAGATTTTCACTATGTATTTTGAGCACATTTGGTGAAATTCAAAAATTCACTATTCATGGTGAAAAATGAGAAAAAGATCTATGGAAATTGCAAGGGAGGTGTAGTTTATACTTTGGAAGTTTAGTTTAGTAATTTAGACTTGATTTTTGAAGTTATTTTTGGAATTTATAAAATTTGTAGAATGGCACCAAGAATGAAGAGGAGCAAGGGAAAGAGCCCTTTCTTCGAGTAAATTTGTTAATTTGAAGGCTCAGCATTGGTAAAGTGATGCGTTGCAATCATAGAAACTGATTCAGGAGTGGTGTTTTAGGAGTTCAGGTGGAGACGTAGAGGATTTGATCATTCGCCGACAGTGGGAACAATTCTGTTGTTTCTCTGTTGTGGCGGTTATTTGTGTTGTTAGGGAGTTCTATGCAAACCTCCCTGAGGCTGAAGACAATAGAGTCATTGTTCTAGGAAAGTTGGTACCTTTTTCACCAGAGGTAATCAACTTGTTTTATCATCTTCCACCTGATATGTTATGTTTTTTATGTCCGACTGAAGTGGATTTAAATGAGATTATTTCTTACTTGACTGTTGGAAGAGGACTTTGGAAGACCACTAATGAGAGGAGAGTCAACTTCCCAACTTCAAACTTATGTGCATCTTCAAAGGCCTGACACTATTTTATTTTTGCTCATCTGCTACCAAAAAAATCATCTCAGTGAAGTGACCAGAGAGAGAATGACGTTAAATTATTGTATCCAGGAAGGAAAGCTTATCAACATAGGAGATTTGATTTGTCAAACTATCATTAGTTCTGTCATCATCGTTACTAATAAGGTCTGGGATTTGCTTCCTTGATCTTTTCTTTGTGTGAGCAGGCTGAAGTTAAATATGATAGCTGGGAGGAAGTGTTGTTACCTCTAAAACCCATCACTAAGTTGAATGTCAAGACTTATTCTGAGCATTCTAGTTTTGGCTGGAGGTGAGGATTTTCTAGGAGTTATGGAATGGAGACATCTGCTGCTTCTACCTCTGCTGCTTTTACATCTAGACCATCTACCTCATGTGCTTCTACATCTAGAGGTGAGTCTACTGAGACCCTAGATCAAATATTGCAGAGGATGATGGATAATATTAATTATATCGCTGATAGGGTGCAAAACTTAGAGAGTTTTGCAGATCATACTAATTGATATAATAGGAGAAAAAGTGATTATGAAGTCAAATTTCACTCATCTTTGGAGAGCCTCATTAGGGGTAACCAAGGAGTGCAATTTCCTCCGTATCCTAGATACCCTGATTATGAGCCTGCAGAAGTATAGGATAGTGGTGATTCAGAGGATGCGAAGTAGAACTAAGAAATTTATTTTTATGATTGTAATATGATATGAACTATGTGGTCTGGGCTTGCTACGTTTGCATCTGTGTGTTGATTTGAACTATGTGATGTTGTTTGGACTTTTATGTTTAAGTGAGAATTTTGATTTGATGTGTTTTCATGTTTTGGAATTGAGACATGTATGTTTCTGTACTAGTTTAGATATTGTGATGTGTGAGACTTTTATTTTTAATTGTATTGTGATGTTTATGTTAGTTAATAGTTTGTTTTAAAATTCTAGGGTAGTAATTGTTGTGAGTTTTCTGATTTAGTTAGTTTAAAACTTAACTTAATTCTATGTCTTTTATAAAGTTGAAAATCTTGCTATCATAAATCTTAAATTTGAAATTTAGGAAACTGCTACCCTGTATTTTTCTTTTATCATGTTAGTGTGTTTATTTTTTATGTTGAGACTCTGAAGTCAAGTTAGTGTGTTAGTTTGCTTTTATGTCTATACCGACTGTTTAGAATTTTATTGAACCTCTACATGTTGAACTGAAATGAAAATATTAGAAAATTTGATCAAAATTAATTTTACTCCTATTTTTAGTTTTATACTTATATTATTAGAGTATAAAAATTCATGTAAGCATCTTATTTTTATTTTCATTCCTACTTATATATATTTGATACTAAGTTGTTTAATCTAATAAAAATATATGTTTGCGGGGGATGAAAAATATTTTGAAAACTTTACTTTTATTTGTTCTCAAATGAACTATAAGTGAATTTGATTTGAAAAGAAAATGTGATCATGTATATGAAGTTATATTAGGGAAGTAAAATTTGATTTTAGAAATGAGTAAGAGAAGACTTTAAGTTAAAAATTTTTAGTATAGAAAATGATAAATATAAGTGACTTGAAGAAAAACTTTAAGTTAAAAATTTTTAGTATAGAAAATGATTAATATAAGTGACTATCTTTAAAAACCTTTGAGCTAAAAGTTTTTAGTGTATAAAATGATTAATATAAGTAACTATCTTTAGTAAGAAACATTGTATTTTTGAAAAATTTAGAAATTTATACTTTTATTTTTAATCCTTAAATTTCTTTAATAAAAAATAATTTTTAAAGCTATTATTATATTTATAAGTAAAAGTTTTGTATCAAGACTTTGCTTTAGGAAAGGAAAAGTATAATTCAAAATTATTAAAGGTCTATCTAGATATAGTAATCCTTGGGTAAAAAGAAAAGAAAATAAAAAGAGAAAAACAAAAAAAGAAGAGAAAAATAAAATAAAAGAAAAGAAAAGAAAAAGAAAAAAGATAAAAATATAAGGCAGGAGAAGCTTCAGGATTAGTGCCTAATCAAAAATTAGTTTTATATTTGATCTTTTTAGTTTTTAAAGTATAAGACTTGAGAAAATCTTAAACTTATAGATATAATATAGTAAGTAAAATTATTCTTAATAAAAAATTTTAAGTGGAGATAATAAAAGAACTAAATTCTAAATTTGGAAGACTTACAATATTTTTGAATTAGATAGGAACTCATATTTTCATCTTTCTTAACATTAAAAATTTCTAAACTTTAAGAAGATAGTATCATTTACTGAATATTTCTTTCTAAATTGGACTAATATATTTTTAAATCTAAATTTTAGTAACTCCTAAAGGAACTTATATACATTTCATACATATTTAGTTTATAAAGATTGAAGAGTCACTTGAGGACAAGTAACATTTTAAGTTTAAGGGATTTTGATACACTTAAAATATATAGTGTTTTTAGACACATTTTTATACATATTTTTGAGATATTGCGCTTTAATGGAAGGTATTTTTATGTTTTTATTTCACGTACAAATAAAAAGGTGAAAATTGCTTACAGAAGTGAAAAAGAATCAAATTTGGAGCAAATAGGTGAAAAATGTGCAAATGTGTTTTGGCGTCTAAGCGACAGATTTGGCATTTAAGCTTCGGTTAAACAGAGAAGGCCGCGCCTAAGCGCCAGAGGCCCTATGCTTAAGCGCCAGTGACAGTTATTGGATGAGTAAAATCAGTTTTTTGTGAAATTTGAAGAGGTTTTTGAGGCACCTTTTGGCTCAATAGTTGGTTACAACCACCATGGACGAAAATTATTGTGAAAGGATGAATCTCTTGGGGAAATACATGGGATGAAGAAACATTTTGAAGAGATACCAAGACACCTTTTGGATAATTATAAAAAAAGGAAGTTTGTGACTTTGAAAGGGGTCCTTAAAGTACTGGGAAAGTTTTGAAAGTTCTAAAATTGGGGAGTTAGTTGGGGAGATTTTCAGGCACCACAAATTTATCGTTTTTATTTTAGTTTTATATTGAGAGTGTTGTAAAAGAGAAGAGATTCAAAAGAACTTCAAGGGTTTGGTGGAGGACTTGAGATAAGTTTTTATCTTTTGTTTTAGACCACTTCTGGTTTTAATTGAGACTTGTTGTTGGTTCGACAATGGTTTCTACTTTTAAACTAAATTGTGGTTTTGTTTTCTCCATGGATTCTGAGTAGTTTTCTTTATCTTTCTACTTAAAATGATATATCATTAAGTGTTGGATGGAAGTTGTGGAGAGTATTGTTCTTTAATGTTGGAAGAAGTTGTGATGATTTAAATCCATGTACTTCATTTACTTCTTGATTTGGCCAATCCATATGTTAAAATTTGTTGTAAGAACATGTAAGAACCGGGTTGGTATTGTCTCAGTCAACAATTGAAAAGAATCACATGAGGTTGTATGAATGAGAATGTAGTGCTAACAAGTTGGGCTGGTATTATCCCATCCCTTCTTCAATATTCGTCCGTTTGACAGAGATCCACTCCAAAACCAGTGCTAAAAAGCCATTATAGTAATGTTGGGCATCCCTGGTCACAACCTTCTTCTCACTTGAACCACCATTGCTTATACTCTCCATTTGGGCAAGAAGTATTAACTAAGCACTCAACTCCTCTACAACTCTTCTTCTCTCAGGATAAAATTCAAAGTTCTAACTTCAAGGGACGAGTTTTGGGGGATTTTAATAGAAAAAAATTAGGTTAAAACCGTTGTGCGCTATTTGTCCCATGAAATTTAACTGTAGCTCTTGGGAGCCAGGTTTTGGTGCTTACGCGCCTAGGCGCCAATGCTAAGGTAAACACCATTTTGCCTTGCATCAAAATTTTCACGTCCTAATCTCGTTCCAATCTTAAAATTAGTGTATTTGTGCCTCCTCGTATCTAGTAGGTCTTAGTACTACATCATCTATTCCACAAAATAAAGATTATAAGTCAATTGACAGCGACTTTATAAATGCTTAAAAATACAAGTATTTATTATTGCTGCTAGAAGATTTAATTCCTCAGCAACGACACCAAAAACTTCATAATGGTTATAGATTCGATAAAGATGTATATATGAAATATTCAATAATGGTAAAGTCACATCTATCAACGCAAGTATATGTATTGCTCAAGTAATTAGGGCTCTAATGGAGTCCTAGATATTGATACCACGGGGAGTAATATTAGAACTACAAACTAAGATTTTAGAAAATTGATACTTAATCACAAAAATATAATTCAAATTGCTTATCTGCCACTAATAGGCAATTGAAATAAATGTGTAATTTTAATAACTCTTAAGTAACTAATTATACTAATAAAATTTCTAATGTGATATTCAATATATAAGAAAGCATCCTTCTCCTTGTCAAGAAATTATAGTGAAATAGATAATTGAATCATTTCAAATGGTATTGTGCCAAATATGAGCATACTTATTCTCTACCCTTTGGTCCAGGCATAAAGAACATTGACTAATCCTACGCTTGTTTATTGAATCTGCGAGCTCGGAGGATACCGGCTCTCACTTTGGAGCTCCCACGCTCCCCTCGCCTGAGGGCTAACATCTACACTTCAGTACCCAAACAATAGGACCAAATTAGAGATTTTATTATGTCACTCTAAAATCTCCAATTCTACGCTCGATAATTTTATTTCCCTATTTATTTGTACCTAATTTCCATGGGCTTTGACCTCCCTGAATCTTGGATGTAATCTTCACTTTAGTTGTAAAAATCAACATATTTTAACAAATCAATTAGCCATATTGAAAGTAAATTAAGATCGAAGTGAAAAGATCATCACAACTTCTTTAATATTTTCATGGCTCAACCAATTGAAATCAACATTTCAAAAATCTCAAGACAAGGAAAAAGATAGAGACAACTGCTCAGAACTCATGGGGAAGACACAACAAAACTCGGAATTCATATATAAAAGCAAAGTCATACAAACTACAACAAATAAATAACACTTATCTCTAATTCCTCCCGAAGAAAATTCCTTGAAGTTCCTTTGAATCTCTTCCTTTCTTTACAGCACACACAATTCTTCTTCAAAGCTGTAAGGAGGAAGAAATCTCTCTCTTTCCCTCCACTCTTACAATCTCTTGAAGAATTCCTCATAATTAGACTCTCTACACACTACTGGGACCTCTCTAATCTCTCTTTAGCGCCCAGAAGCCCCTCTAATTTTTGGCAAAATCTTCTTTTAAAAATGTAGAAGAGTTTTCCCAATAGTTGCCTAAGCATCCCTCCAAAAGCATCCCTCCAAAAGCATCCACATCCAATGCACCTTTGGACATAACCGTCGATATCTCCGTCGGCGGCCTCGAGGGCGCCATCGGCAAGCCTTCTAAATTAATTGATCTAGAGTCTCGGGAATTTCTCGTCGTCGGCATCGTTGGGCTCGTCGTTGGTGCCCTAGTTCAAATCTTTACATTTTGGTCCTTTTCGCTCCAAATTCTCTCCTTTTTGCAACTTTTTGCTCCAATGACCCTAATTCATCATTTCTGCAACAAAACATCAAAAACGTCTTTCTTTAAAGTGCAATATCATAAAAAATAGTATAAAATAGGTATGAAAATCTCAACATATTTTCCTTTGGTCAAAATCCCCCAAACTTAACTATTACTTGTCCTCAAGTAATTTTAGTACTACATAAAAGTTATGATCTATTGTAGTAAAGTTTTAATTCAGAAATACTATAAGTTTGATTTAAGTAAATACCATAGTGAGATTTTCAGAAAAAATTCAAGTAATTAAATTAACTCTGTAGGTACAAGATTATCTAGTCATCAAGTTTAAGAGTTCTAGTTTTCTATTCATTTCAAGAATGACTATATGTTGTAATATCAAGTCACTTAGAATATTCAAATGATAGGAACTTCATGAGAACACTACTAGAAAAAGATCTAATCCATAAATATAAGTTCAGGAATGTATTTAAGTTTTCCCTTTAGGTAGGTCCAGTGAAGCCAATTTTTAATTAGGCATCTCCTCAAGCTTCTCACTTTCATATTTTTTTCTTTTCTTTTCTCTTTTTCATTTGGATTGCTTTCAATCCTATATATTTTTCTTTTAGTGGATTGTTGTCAATCCTTTGTTTTTCCTTTTTCAATTGAAGATTACTATATCTGGATAGCCTTTAATGATTTTGAACATCACCTTTCTTTCCCTAAATTTAAAACTCAAAGCATTTCTTTACCTTATAAATATTTCATAGCTTTTACACCATTGAGCCCCAATCTTTTCTTTTTAAATGAATTTCTAGATTTTTAACACTTCAAAATATAGTTTCCTTTACTCTAAATAGTTAACTATAGTCTTATTCTCTTACACTAAATATCTTAATCTACAAAATTAATTTTCATTACAAAAATATTCTTTTAAATCTACCATAATATTTAAATAGTTACAAAAATATAGTTCCTGAATTTAAATTTACTACTCAATATTAATAATTTTGAAAAATATTTAAATTGAGAACATATAATACTAATCTTTTTCTTCCCGCATATTAATAATTTTTGAAAATATTTAAATTGAGAACATCTAATAGTTAATTTTTTTCTGTGCTCCCCCAAACTTTTATTTTTTAATATGAAATGATACAGGCGGAAAGAAAAATTCTAAATATAAATCATACCTCAGTATTTTAGGCATTTTCTTCATTTTGAAATTTTTGCAGTCCTTAAAATTTCTACTTCACCTGGTCTGTAACATTAGAAGCATTCTATACATATAAATCATTAGAAAATTTGGTGGGTAATGAAATTTTGAAATAAGTATAAAATTAAATATTATACAAACACAATATTTCTCTAACACATCCATAATACTAAACAAAAAACAATTACAATTAAAATGCAAAATGAAAATCACATCACATTACAATTCAATTGTATTATCCAATTGTAACATAAAAATAAAAATGAAAGTACAAACACACAAACATCTATCTGTATTACAAAAATTATAAAAATAAAAGTAATAGTACATTATTCAATTACAACATAAAAATAAAAATGAAAGTACACACACAAACATCTATTTCTATTACAACAACTACAAAAATAAAAGTAAAAGTAAAAGTACATCAACTACTATCAAATGTCAAAATCTCAAACTATGTCTTCGTCTCCTTGGTCAGCAGGTGGTTTGGGCTGATATTGAGTATATCGGGAGCATTCATGGAAAGTAACATCAGGCTCACCTATATAATGTCAGGCCTGAGCTTCGTAGTAAGCTATCTCAAAATATGAATGCCTCTGTAGGTACTCACTATCATAATCAAGTCTACGTTCTAAACCTCCAATCCTTTCATTTATTAACTCTATACACTTTAGCTGCAAGATCAACTCATTCATTAAATCAGTCAGGGTAGGGGAACTAGAAGGTGGAAAATCATAACAGTAGAGGGGGTATCTCTACTAGTAGAAGGTTCTTGACTCCTACTCCCGGTTCTCCATTTTTCATGGGATTCATAAGTCTTTAAATTAGCTTTACTGATGGGTTTCCTAGGGGAAACCCATTCCTCATCATCTTCAGCTTCCACTCCAGAAAGTTGGCAAAGTGCATAAATGAGGCCAGGATGTCCTAGACCTCCACTTGTTTCACTCTTTGTCGTGGTCAATATATTCTTAAATATGATTCTCCCCACATTTATATTTCTGTTATTCTAAATACAAAAATTCAAAAGAGATCTATCTCTTATTACCTCACTATGGTGATAGGTCGGTAATAGAGTAGAGGAAATAAAATTGTACCACACTTTAGATGTGGCATTTAACATGGAAGCAGAAAAATTTACTCATTCTCGTTGCTTTATCTTCCATGTTCCTTTCCCATCAGTGAGAAAGTTGATTACATCGTTCAGCGGGCCTTCCATCATACTGAAGGTTTCATAGTGATCGTTATAAGAGTCTAGGACTTCGTAAAAGGAGTTAATGCAGGTGGCTCTAAATTCAATAAAAAATCCCCGCACTTGAACGATTCCGTCCTCAGAATAAAACATGTTGGCATAAAACTCTTTTACAATTTTTGCAGTAGCCTTATTGGTGGTGTAATAGAAGTTTTCCCACCTCCGCTCGGTAATAACTCGTTCAATTTCTCCTTCCGGACTCTCAAAATTTGATCTTGTGTACATTTCTTTCCTTCAAACACTGAAGTAAACCTCGATTGAGCCTTCGCATTGACGAAGAGAGACTCATCAAACTCAAGTCGCCTCTTATGTCGTGGAGCCATTTCAATCTAATCAAAATTATAGAAAAAATCCAAAATATACTTCAAATATGCAAATAATGGCTTCCAGGAGTGATTCATGAGTTCAACACTAAGCTCTATGAAATTCTTCTTAATATTTTCTTCACATTCTCAATTTTTTTGGATCTTCTCAATGTGTAATAAATCCATGGTGAAAATCAAATATTTTTTGTTTTGAGTGAAGCTCTTACCAAGAGATGATCAAATCTGGTGTCTAAATGCATTGAAATTACCCCCAAATCCAAAATATCTCAAGCCCTAGATCAAAAATTGCATTTTTTAAGAGGAACGAGATGATGATTAGTGGCGGTTGACTGGTCAAAATCAAGGTTAAAGGTATTTTTTTGGGCTCTCGCAGTCGGAGGGGTCTTTGGTGTCGTCAGCGAGCTCTATAGAATTAATATCCTAAGTCTCTGGAAAAGTCCGCCGTCGGTGGCGTCGAGGGCGCCGTCGGCGAGCTCTATTGAATTGGTTCAATTTCTAGATTTTTGTGATTTTGATCAATTTCAAGCATCAACGACATCTGTTCAATCATTATAGACATAATTTTAAGTGATTAAATGATGTACTTATCACAAATAAACTTTAAACACAAAATATCACAATTATATATAAAGTTCAAGAGTTACAATATACGTTACACAACACACGTCACAATTATATATAAATTCCAAGGGTACAATATAAGTTACACAACACACCTAAGTTTGTTATTTTATTAACCTTAATACATCCATTCAGAGTCACAATCTAAGCCACAACACTCAAAACGCTGAAAACAAACATCTTATGCTCAGTCTCAACTATACAGAGATCTAAAAGAAAAATTTTAAAGCAAAGAAAACATAAAGTTTGAACAAAATTACACACATAGACAGATAGGTAGCAATGTAAATCTACTATTCTTCATATTCAGTGCTAGATTCTCCTCTGAGATCACCCATTGATTGCACATGAACGAAGAGGTTATAGAAGGGGCGCTCAGTGGAATCCTCTTCTATTAACTTCATCCTCCTCATCAGTCGTATCAAGCTATCTTCTAATAGAGTCCTCTTCTATCAATTTCATCTTTTTCATCAATCGTATCAAACTATCTTCGATATGTATAGAGTGAGCAAAATGTTCTTTCATCATCCACTCTAGTTGATGGAAGAAATCAAAGATATTATTAATTGCATTCATAACATTTTGTACATCCTTCTCTAATTTTTTGATTCTGCGCAGGATCACTAGTGTCTTGTCTGGAACTAAAAGTTGAATAAGCAGTGAATTCTGAGATGATTGATCTACCATAATAGTCATATCATTTTCATCTTCATTGGCTGGGAATCTCTCAGTTGGGTCCAAAGGCTTCCAAGGTAGAAGTACATTTTCCCAATTTTCATAAGATACTTGGAACTGACTGCAAAGTAATAAAATTGTGGAAGGAATTCTAAGCCCATAAGTTGATCCATGAATGATCAGGCCCAAAATAGACTTCACAATTATAGATCCAATATCGATCGTCAGTCTCATTTGGATGCAATAATTCAGAATTGCACTTTCCTTAGGAACTTTATCGATCCTCATCATCGGTAACCGTTTTATAGAAATGAAGAAGTGTCAGTTTTTAGAAACTAGATTTAGAAGTGTCGCAAAAGAAAACTAACATACCTGTTTTCTCTCATTTCTCAGTCTTCAGTTTCGTCCGTTAAATATTGGTAAATTTCATTCATCAGGTTTCTTGTCGGGATGAAGTTGGAATAATGGCAGACAGAAATGTTCTTGATCATATATAATTCATTTATCCATGTAGGAGTAAAATTTATCCATCTACCTTGCACATAGACGACCCCCTGGTTGATTCCATGCAAATTAGCATAAAATCCCTTCACCACAGGAACAACTACGACGGCTGTAGTGTAGCACATCACTTCCCATCTTCACCGCACAATCATCTCATCAATTGTCGTTGATGGATTGTTCAATCCTCAATTTACGAATCCTCATTTCTTGATTAATCATTTCTTTACCAATACCTTGTTGAAGATTCACTGCACCTCCGCACTAATGAAATTTCTTCGTTTGAACACTCGCATTCGATGGTTTTCAGGGGAATTAGACGCCATAGGGATGAATTTGGTGGAGTTTCACTTCGTTCTTAGGGAAATATGAACTTAGGAATCAAATTTTTAAGTTTAAAAGGAGTAACTCATGCCTAAAACTGCCAAAACCGGCACATTCAAACTCCAAAAATTTTCATCCCGCCGGTCTCGTCGTTGGCAGCGTCGAGGGCGCCATCGGTGAGCCTTTAGAATTTAATTTTTTGGACTCTCGAGAAAAACCCACCGTCGGCAGATTCAATGGCACCGTCGGCTCCCAAGGCAAAAATTACACAGTCTCGCTCTCATCTGAATGCGTTCCAATTTTTCTCTATGGATCCATTTTTATGATGATTCAAGGGTAAATAAGAGTAGTTGAGTTCAATACTACCACAAACTAACAATAATTTCAAATAAAACTACTATAATCGCAATAAAAAATAAAGATAACTATGGGTTACCTCCCATAAAGTGCTTGGTTTAACGTTGTCAGCCCGATTTATTCAGGTATTATTCAGATTGACTGATCATTAAAACTTCTTTAAAATTTTGTCTTTTACCCTCAAAATACGATTTTAATTTTTGTCCACTTACTTTAAATATATTTCCAGTCTTTTGATATTCAATTTCAACAGTTTTGTAAGTATAAACTTGAGTCACAGTAAAGGGTCCTAACCAACGAGACTTCAATTTCCCAGTGTAAGTATAAACTTGAGTCACAGTAAATGACCCTAACCAATGAGACTTCAATTTTCCAGGGAATAACTTCAGCTTTGTATTGTAAAGCAAAACTTCTTATCATGGTTCAAAGTTCTTCTGGTTAATCTTCCGATCATGCCATAACTTTAGTTTCTTCTTATAAATTCTATCGTTAACATAAGATTCATTTCTTAATTCTTCCAAATTATAATTGAATTTTTTAATCACCCAATATGTTTTATGCTCCAATTCTACTGGTAAGTGACAAGTCTTTCCAAAGAATTCATCAAAAATTAGCCTGTAAGGAGTCAATCCAATAAGAGTTTTATAAGCAGTCCTGTAAGCCCATAATGTGTTATCCAGTCTAGTGGACCAATCGACTTGAGTTTTATAAGTAGTCCTGTAAGCCCATAATGCGGTATCCAATCTAGTGAACCAATCTATTCTACTAGGGTTTATTTTTATAAGCAGTCATGTAAGCCCATAATGTAGTATCCAGTCTAGTAGACCAATCTACTCTACTAGGGTTTACAGTCTTCTCCAATATTTGTTTAATCTCTATATTAGAAACTTCAGCTAACCTACTGGTCTGAGGGTGATAAGAAGTAGAGATTCAATGAATAACATTAAACTTTTATGTCAATCTCTGAATGTATTTTTCATGAAATGGGATCCTCTATCAGTGATAATCACTCTCGGCATTCAATATCTAGTGAAAATATTTTTCATTAAAAATCTTGAAACACTTTTAGCGTCACAACTAGCTAAAGCTTGTGCTTCAATCCACTTTAAAACATAGTCTACCGCAACTAATATATATAAGTTCCCAAATGACGGAATAAATGGTCCCATGAAATCCAATCCCCAAACATCAAAGATCTCAACTTCTAACATGAAATTCATAGGAATTTCATTTCTTCTAGAAATATTGCCTACTCGTTGACATTGATCACAAGTTTTATGTATCTATAAACATCTCAAAAGATAGTAGGCCAATAAAATCCAGCTTTATATAATAAGAATTTATAAGCAGTTTTATCAATCCCAAAATGTCCTCCAAATTCAGAATCATGACATTTTTGAATGATTAGCTCAGTTTCTTTATAAGGTACACATCTTCTCATAATAAGATCCTTATATTGTTTATATAAATAAGGCTCATCCCAAAAATATGCTTTTGCATCATGAATGAATTTTCTTTGTCGTTGCAATGTCAGCATTGGAGGCAAAATATCACTTACAATATAATTAACAATATCAGCATACCATGGTATTTTCCACTCATTAATATTATAAAGTTGTTCATCAGGAAAACTGTATGTGATTTCATTGTCAGTGTCAGATAATCATGATTTTCTAATCTCGACAAATGATCAGCAATTTGATTATTAGTTCCCTTTCTATCAATAACCACAAGATCAAATTCCAATAATATCCATCTAATTAACCTTGGTTTGGCATCCTTCTTTTGCATCAGATATTTAATAGCAGAGAATCCATCTAATCAACCTTGGTTTTGCATCCTTCTTTTGCATTAGATATTTAATAGCAGAGTGATCAGTATGCACAACACATAAAATTTGATTATCAGTTCCCTTTCTATCAATAACCACAAGATCAAATTTTTGCATCAAAAGTATATCAACCTTGGTTTAGCATCCTTCTTTTGCATTAGATATTTAATAGCAGATTGATCAGTATGCTACATTGGTTTGACATCCTTCTTTTGCATTAGATATTTAATAGCAGAGTGATCAGTGGGCACAACAGCATCCTTCTTTTGCATCAGATATTTAATAGAAGAGTGACCAGTGTGCACACTACATTTAGTCTCAATTAAATAAGATCTAAATTTGTCTAAAGCATACACAATGGCCAGTAACTATTAGCTCCAATTAAATAAGATCTGAATTTATCTAAAGCATACACAATTGCTAGTAACTCTTTTGGTAACCGTATAATTTATTTGAGCATCATTAAAGTTTTATTAGCGTAGTATAAAACTTTAAAAATCTTTTCATACCTTTGTCCAAGAACAGCTCCAATAGCATAATCACTAGCATGACTTTAAAAATCTTTTCATACCTTTGTCTAAGAACAGCTCCAATAGCATAATCACTAGCATCACACATCAGTTCAAATGGTTTCTCTCAGTTAGGTAAAACTATAATAGGGGTTGTGATTAATTTTTCCTTTAAAATTTCATACCTTTGTCCAAGAACAGCTCCAATAGCATAATCACTAACATCACACATCAGTTCAAAATAATCTTTTCATACCTTTGTCCAAGAACAGCTCCAATAACATAATCACTAGCATCACACATCAGTTCAAATGTTCCCAGTTATGTGAAACTATAATAGGGGCTGTGATTAATTTTTTCTTTAATTACTCAAAGGCTTTAGTTAGGTGAAACTATAATAGGGGTTGTGATTAATTTTTCCTTTAATAACTCAAAGGCATGTCAGGTGAAACTATAATAGGGGTTGTGATTAATTTTTTCTTTAATAACTTAAAGGCATTTAAACAGTTTTCAGTAAATTCAAATCTCTTGTCCTTTTCTAAAAGTTGGCATAGAGGTTTAGTAATTTTTTTAAAATCTTTAATAAAATGCTTGTAAAAACCAACATGTCCAAGAAAACTCCTAACCTCTCTTACATTACGTAGGAGGTGTTAGTTTAGATATAACTTGAATTTTTGCAGGGTCTACTTCCATACCATTTTTTAATTAGTAAAATCCAACATGTCCAAGAAAACTCCTAACCTTTCTTACATTAGTAGGAGGTGTTAGTTTAGATATAATTGAATTTTTGCAGGGTCAGCTTCCATACCATCTTCCAAAATTTTATGCCCTAACACAATTCCTCCTGCAACCATAAATTAATTTTTGCAGGGTTTGCTTCCATACCATCTTCCAAAATTTTATGCCCTAACACAATTCCTCCTGCGTTGCAGGGTCTGCTTCCATACCATCTTCCAAAATTTTATGCCCTAACACAATTCCTCCTGCAAAACTTCTAACCCCTCTTACATTAGTAGGAGGTGTTAATTTAGATATAACTTGAATTTTTGCATAACCTCTCTTACATTAGTAGGAGGTGTTAGTTTAGATATAACTTGAATTTTTGCAGGGTCTCTATACCATTTTCCAAACTTTTATGCCCTAAATTCCTCCTGCAACCATAAATTGACATTTCTCCTAATTTAGAACTAAATTAGTTCTTTTGCATAACTCCAAAACTATTTCAAGATAATTTAAGCATGCGTCAAATGATGTTCCAAATACAAAGAAATCATCCATAAATTAAATGATGTTCCAAATACAAAGAAATCATCCATAAATACTTCCAATCCATCATCAATTAACTAAACATCATACACCATCCATAAATACTTCCAATCCATCATCAATTAACTTACTAAATATGGACATCATACATCTCCTGAATGTTGCGGGTGCATTACATAATCTGAAAGGCATTCTTCGAAAAGAAAAAGTTCCAAAAGCACTAGTAAATGTTGTCTTTTCTTGATCCTTAAGAGCAATAGGAATTTGATGATAACCGGTATATCTATCTAAAATACAAAAATATTTGTGCCCAGTAAGTCTATCTACTATTTGGTCAAAAAATGGTAAAGGGAAGTGATCTTTCCTAGTGACAGTGTTTAATTTTCTATAATCAATGCAAATAAGCCACCCAACAACTTGT
The DNA here is from genome assembly GCA_002079205.1 of Phalaenopsis hybrid cultivar. Taxonomy (NCBI): domain Eukaryota; kingdom Viridiplantae; phylum Streptophyta; class Magnoliopsida; order Asparagales; family Orchidaceae; genus Phalaenopsis; species Phalaenopsis hybrid cultivar. The sequence goes on from JXCR01147380.1 coordinate 105,856, forward strand.
CTAATTGGTATTAATTCATTACTCTCTTTTGTTTCAACAAACACTCCTCGTTTCTTAAAAGCACAATGAATTGGACTTACCCACGCACTGTCTGAAATAGGATATATAATTCCAGTGTCTAACCATTTCAAAATTTCCTTCTTAACTATTTCTTTCATCATTGGATTTAATCTCCTTTGTGGATCAACTCTTGGTTTATATTGTTCATCTAGTATAATACTATGCATACAGATCAAAGGACTGATTCCTTTAATATCAGCTAAGGTTCAACCAAAAGCTTTCTTATATCTTTTTAAAGTATCTAACAGTCTTTGCTCTGCAAATAATTTAATTCTGAAGATATAATAGTAGGTGGTGTAGATGAGTCTCCCAGAAACACATACTTCAAGTGGTTAGGCAATATTTTCAACTCAGGTTCAGGTGATTTTATAATTGACGGAACTAGATTCCTATCAGCATTTTCTGTAATATCCGACATCTCAAATTTTCCCTGAACATAATCTAATTCTTCATTCTCTATCTCGTCCTAAATAACTTCATCACTATCTTCAAATTGTTTTTTTTCTTCAAAATGTTCTTTAAAATGCTCGTTCAATAGATTTTCACTAATTTCCATGCAAAAACATTCATTATCTCTTTCAACAACAAGGTATTTCATAGATTTCGCAATGTTAAAAGTCACTTCTTGATCNTTTCTTCTAAATCATTTAATTCTGAAGATACAATAACATGTGATGTAAATGAGTCTCCCAAAAACACATACTTCAAGTGGTTAAGTAATGTCTTCAACTCAAGTTCAGGTGGTTCTATAATTGATGGAAATAGATTCTTATCAGCATTTTTTGTAATATCCAACATCTCAAATATTTCCTGAACATAATCTAATTCTTCCTTTTCTAATTTGTCCAAAATAATTTCATCATTTTCTTCAAATTGTTCTTCAAAATGCTCTTCTTTTTCAAAATACTTTTTATTTTCAAATCATTCTTTAAAATGTTCATTCAGTAGATGCTCAATAATTTCCATGCAAAAAAATTCATTATCTCTCTCAACAGTAGGGTATTTCATATATTTCGCAATGTTAAAAGTTACTTCTTGATCATTTACTCTCATTGTTAACTTTCCTTTTTGAACATCTATCATAGCTTTTCCAGTAGCTAAAAATGGTCTCCCTAAAATGATAGGTATTTCTTTATCTTTCTCCATATCTAAAACAATGAAATCCACAGGAAAGATAAATTTGTCAATTTTTACTAACACATCTTCTATAACTCCCTTAGGATATGTAACTGATCAATCTGCTAATTGAAGAGTTACAGAAGTAGGTGAGACTTCTCCTAATCCTAGTCTTTTGAAAGTTGATAGATGCATAAGGTTAATGCTGGCTCCCAAATCACATAAAGCTCTTCCATAGAATTTTTCACCGATAGCACATGGTATAGTGATGTTGGCTCCCAAGTCACATAAAGCTCTTCCATAAAATTTTTCACATAAGATTAATGCTTGCTCCCAAATCACATAAAGCTCTTCCATAAAATTTTTCACCGATAGCACACGGTATAGTGAAATTTCCAGGATCTTTTAATTTTTCAAGAAGCTTTTTTTGAATAATTGCACTACACTCTTCGTTAAGTGCAACAGTCAGGATCTTTTAATTTTTCAGGAAGCTTTTTCGGAATAATTGCACTACACTCTTCGCTAAGTGGATCTTTTAATTTTTCAAGAAGCTTTTTCTAAATAATTGCACTACACTCTTTGCTAAGTGCAACAGTTTCATTTTAGAAAGCTTTTTCTGAATAATTGCACTACACTCTTCGCTAAGTGTAACAATTTTGTTGTCCGTGACTTCCTTTTTTTGTTCAGAATATCTTTCATAAATTTCACATAATTGAGCATCTGCTCTAAAGTTTCTACGAAGGGAATATTCACCGTTAACTTCTTAAGAATTTCTAAAAATTTTGAAAACTGTTTATTCTGTTTATGTTGCTTCAATCTTTGAAAAAACGCTGGTGGAGGTTTTTCCACAGTAATTTTCATTGGTCTAAATGGATACTCTAAATCTGGGTATTCATGATCCTTTTCTTTTTCGGTATCCACTTTCTCTTTTTCAGTTTNACTGAAATATGATATATAATTCCAGTGTCTAACAATTTCAAAATTTCCTTCTTAACTACATCTTTCATCATTGGATTTAATCTCTTTTGTGGATCAACTCTTGGTTNAATTCTTAATACTTCAAACTATAGTTTCCTTTACTTTAAATAGTTAACTATAATCTTATTCTCTTGTACTAAACATCTTAAGTTACACAATTAATTTTCATTACAAAAATATTTCTTTTAATCTACCATAATATTTAAATAGTTACAAAAATATATTTACCTGAATTAAATGAACTACATAAAATCATATAAATAATTTTTGAAAATATTTAAATAAAGGACATCTAATACTTAATATTTTTCTTCCCTCCCCCAAACTTAAATTTTTCAATGTAAAATGATACAGGTGGAAAGAAAAACTCTAAATATAAATCATACCTCAGTATTTTAGGCATTTTCATCATTCTAAAATTTTTGCAGGCCTTCTCAAAATTTCTACCTCACCTGGTATATAATATTAGGAGCTTTCTACACATATAAATTATTAGAGAAAGTTCTGGGTAATGAAATTTTGAAATAAGTATAAAACTAAAACATTAAACAAGTACAACATTTCCTAACACAACCACAATACTAAACAGAATAATTACAATTAAAATGTGAAAATAAAAATCACATTACATTACAATCCACAAAATACTACTCAACATCCATTATACTACACATGCAAACTTAACTATAACACTAACTTTATTACAGAAATTAAAAATTATCCAAGTACAACATAATAATAAAAATGAAAGTCCAAATACACATAAACTTCTATTTCTATTACAAAAGATCATAAAAAGAAAAGTACAAGTACATTTACATCAATTACATTCAGATATCAAAATCCCACACTATGTCTTCATCTCCTTGATTAGTAGATGGATTTGGCTGATACTGAGTATATCGGGGGCACTCAAAAAAGGTAACATCAGGCTTACCTCTATAGTGTCGGGCCTGAGCTTTGTATTAAGCTACCTCAAAATTTGAATGACTCTAAAGGTACTCACTATCATAATCATGTCAATGTTCTAAACCTCCAATCCTTTAATTTATTAATTTTATGCTCTTCCGCTGCAAGGTCAACTCATTCATCAAGTCATTTACTGTAGGGGAACTAGAAGGTGGAAGGTCATAACTTGTAGAGGGGACATCTCTACTAGTAGAAGGCATAGGGGAACTAGAAGGTGGAAGGTCATAACTTGTAGAGGGGACATCTCTACTAGTAGAAGGTAGGGTACGGGAACTAGAAGGTGGAAGATCATAACTTGTAGAGGGAACATCTCTACTAGTAGAAGGTTCTAACTCCCACTTCCAATTCTCCATTTCTCATGGGATTCATAAGTTCTCAAATTGGCTTACTAATGGGTTTTGTAGAATAAACCCATTCTTCATCTCCAGCTTCCACTCTAGAAAGTTGCCAAGTGCATAAATGAGGCCAGGATGTCCTAGACCTCCACTTGTCTCACTCCTTGTTGTAGTCAATATATTCTTAAAAATAATTCTCCCCACATTTATAGTTCTACTATTCTGAATATAATTCATAATAGCTTTATCTCTAGTTAGCTCACTATGGTGATAAGTCGGTAACAGAGTAGAGGAAATTAAATAATGTCACGCCTTAGAGGTGGCATTCAACATGGAAGCAAAAAAATTTACCCGTTCTCGTTGTTTAATCTTCAACGTTCCTTTCCCATTAGTGAGAAAGTTGATTACATCATTCATGGGGCCTTCCATCATACTAAAGGATTCATAGTGGAAACTATAAGAGTCTGGGACTTCGTAAAAGGTGTTGATGCGGGTGACATTAAATTCAATAGGAAATCCCCGCACTTGAACGATTTCATCTTCAGAATAGATTACGTTGGCGTAGAACTCCTTCACAACATTTGCATCAGCTTTGTTGGTGGTGTAACAAAAGTTTTCACACCTTTGCTCGGCAATAACTCGTTCAATTTCTCCTCCCGGACTCTCAAAAACTCAATCTTGTATGCACTTCTTTCCCTTAAAGCCTGAAGTAAATCTTGTTTGAGCCATCACATTGATGAAGCAAGACTCATCCAACTCAATTCGTCTCTTTTGTCGTGGAGCCATTTCAATCTAATCAAATTATAGAAAAATTCCAAAATATACTTCAAATATGCAAATAATGGCTTCCAAAAGTAATTCTAAGAGTTCAAAACTAAGTTCCATGAATTTCTTTATGATATTTTCTTCACAGTTTCAAAATTTTTTAATCTCCTCAATGTGAAAGAAATCCATGGTGAAAATCAAATATTTTTAGTTTAGAGTGAAGCTCTTACCTAGAGATGATCAAATCCGGTGTCAAAAATCCTTAAAATCGCCTCCCAATCCAAGATCTCTCAAGCTCTAGGTCAAAAATTAAATTTTTAGGAGGAAGGGGATGATGAATAATGGCGGTTGACCGGTTAAAATCGTGGTTAAAGGTGTTTTTTTATGAGGTCACCGTCGACATGGGTCAATGGCGCCGTCGGCATGCTCTATTGAAATTTAATCAGAACTCTCGGGAAAAATCCATCGTCGGCGGGGTCGAGGGCGCCGTCGGTGAGCTCTATTGATTTTGGTTCAATTCCTAGATTTTTGCAATTTCAATCAATTTCAAGCCTTAACGATGTCATTTCAATCATTATAGACATAAATTTAAGTGATTAAATGATGTACTTATCACAGATAAACTTTCATAACACAAAACATCACTTTTATATATAAATTCCAAGGAGTACAATGTACGTTACATAACACACCTAAGTCTGGTATTTTCTTAACCTCAACACATTAATTCAGCGTCGCAATCCAAGTCACAACACTCAAAATGCTGAAAACAAAACATCCTATGCTTAGTCTCAACTATACAAAGATCTAAAAGCATAATTCTAAAGCAAAGCAAATGCAAAGTTCAAATCAAATTGCACAGATAGACAGACAGGTAGTAATATAAATCTACTATTCATCAGATTTAGTACTAGATTCTCCTCTGAGATCGCTCATTGATTGCACATGAACGAAGAGGTTGTAAAAAGATCAGAATGGAAATTCTTCAGTGGAATCCTCTTCTATCAATTTCATTCTCATCATCAGTCGTATCAAATTATCTTCTAAATGTCAAGAGTGATCGAAATGTTCTTTAATCCTCCAGCCTAGATGATCGAAGAAATTGGAGATATTATTATTTACATTCATAACATTTTGTACCTCCTTCTCCAATTTCTTGATTCTGCGCAGGATCACCAGAGTCTTGTCAAGAATTAAGGGTTGAACTAGCAGTGAATTCTGAGATGATTGATCTACTATAATGGCCATGTCATTTTCATCTTCAAAAGCTAGGAATCTCTCAGTTGGATCCAAAGGCTTCCAAGGTAGCAATACCTTTTCCCAATTTTTGTAGGCCTTCCAAGGTAGCAGTACCTTTTCCCAATTTTTATAGGACACTTGGAACTGATTACAAAGTGAGAAAATCGTGGAGGGGTGTCCAAGCCCATAAGTTCAATTGGGTTCAAAGGCTTCCAAGATAGAAGTACCTTTTCCCAATTTTTGTAGGACACTGGAACTTATTGCAAAGTGATAAAATTGTGGAAGGGTGTCCAAGCTCATAAGTTGATCCATGAACGATCAGGCCCAAAACTGACTTCACAATTATTGATCCAATATCAATCGGTAGTCCCCTTTGGATGTAGTAATTCAAAATAACACTTTCGTTAGAAACTTTACCGATCTTCATTGTCGGTAAAAATTTTGTAGCAATGAAAAAGTGCCAGGATTTTGAAACGGGATTTAGGAGTGTTGCAGAAAAACTAACATACCCATTCTCTCTCATTTCCCAGTCGTCAGTTTCGTTCATTAAATATTGGTAAATTTCGTTTATCTAGTTTCTTGTTGGGATGAAATTGGACTAATGGTAGACAGAAACGTTCTCAATCATGTATAATTCATTGATCCGTGCAGGAGTAAAAGTGATCCATCTACCTCGCACATAGACAACTCCCTAGTTGATTCCATGTAAATTTGCATAAAATTTCGTTACCACAGGAACAACTACGGCGGCGGTAGTATAGCACAAAACTTCCCATCTTTGCCGCACTATCGTCTCTTCAAATGTCATCCAGAGATTATTCAATCCTTGATTTATGAATCCTCATTCCTTGATCATTCTTTTCTTCGTCAGTAACTTGTTGAAGATTCACTGCGCTTCCGCACTAATAAACTTTCACCGATTGAAAACTCACATTCTAGGATTATCAGGGGAATTGGACACCATAAGAATGAAATTTATGGAGTTTCACTTCAGTTTTGGGGGAAAATATGAACTAGGAATCAAATTTAGGAGTTTAAAAGGGCAACTCCCGCCCAAAAATCTCCAATAACTTCCATTCAAACTCTAAAAACTGTCATCTCGCCGTCAGTGGAGCCGATGGCGCCGTTGGCGAGCCTCTGTATTTATTTTTCCTAGACTCTCGAGAAAAACCCATCATCAGTGGTGTCGAGGGCGCCGTCGGCGCCCAAGGAAAAAATTGCACAGTTTCGCTTTAGTCCAAATGCGTTCTGATTTCTCTCTATGGATCCAATTGTTATGATGAATCAAGGTTAAATAAGAGTAGTAGAGCTTAATACTACCACAAACTAACTATAATTTCAAATAAAAACTACTATGACTGCAATAAAAATAAAGATATTTATGGGTTGCCTCCCATAAAGCACTTGGTTTCACGTCATCAGCCCGACTTATTCAGGTGTCATTCAGGCTGACTGATCATTAAAACCACTTTATAATTTGGTCGTTTACCCTCAAAATACAGTTTTAATCTGTGTCCATTTACTTTAAATCTATTTTGAGTCTTTCGATCTTCAATTTCAACATCTCTGTAAGTATAAACTTGAGTCACAGTAAAGGGTCCTAACCAACGAGATTTCAATTTCTCAAGGAATAACTTCAGCTTAGTGTTGTGAAGCAAAACTTCTTGTCCTGGTTCAAAGTTATTCTGGTTAATCTTCCGATCATGCCATAACTTTAGTTTCTCCTTATAAAGTCGGTCGTTATCATAAGACTCATTTCTTAATTCTTCCAATTCATTTAATTGTAACAATATCTTCTTACCAACATCTTTCAAATTATAATTGATTTTTTAAATCGCCCAATATGCTTTATGCTCCAATTCTACCGGTAAGTGACAAGCCTTTCCAAAAATCAGTCTGTAAGGAGTCATTCCAATAGGAGTTTTATACGTAAGTGACAAGTCTTTCCAAAAATTAGTCTGTAAGGAGTCATTCCAATAGGAGTTTTATAATAGTCTTGTTAGCCCATAATGTGGTTCCAGTCTAGTGGACTAATATACTCTACTAGGGTTTACAGCCTTTCAAGAATTTGTTTAATCTCTCTATTCGAAACTTCAGCTAGCCCACTGGTTTGAGGATGATAGGCAGTAGAGATTCTATGAATAATATTAACCTTTTCTGTCAATCTCTGAATGGATGATAGGAAGTAGAGATTCTATGAATAATATTAAATTTTTCTGCCAATCTCTGAATGTAATGATAGGCAGTAGAGATTTGAGAGGGTGATAGAAAGTAGAGATTCTATGAATAATATTAAACTTTTCTGCCAATCTCTGAATGTATTTATTCCTAAAATTAGTAGAAATTCTATGAATAATATTAAATTTTTCTACCAATCTCTGAATATATTTATTCCTAAAATGGGATCTTCCGTTAGTGATAATCATTCTAGGCATTCTGTATTTAGTGAAAATATTTTTCATTAAAAACCTTGCAACACTTTTAGCGTCACAACGAGATAAAGCTTGCACTTCAATCTACTTAAAAATGTACTCTACTACAATTAATATATATAAGTTCCTGAATGAAGGAATAAATGGTCCCATAAAATCTAATTCCCAAACATCAAAGATCTCAACTTCTAACATGAAATTCAAAGGCATTTCATTTCTTATAGATATTTGCCTACTCGTTGACATCGATCACAAGTTTTTATGTATCTATAAACATCTCTAAAGATAGTAGGCCAATAAAATCCAGCTTGTAGAATTTTGTAAGTAGTTATATCAATCCCAAAATGTCCTCCAAATTCATAATCATGATATTTCTGAATGATTAGGTCATTTTTTTCATAAGGACGCATTTTCTCATAATCAAATCCTTATATTTTTTATATAAGTAAGGCTCATCCCAAAAATATATTTTTGCATCATGAATGAATTTCCTTTGTTGTTGCAATGTCAGCATAGGTGGCAAAATATTACTTACAATATAGTTAATAATATCAGCATATCATGGTATTTTCCACTCATTAATATTATAAATTTGTTCAGGGAAACTGTCTGTAATTTTATTGTTGATGTCAGATAATTCATGATTTTCTAATCTTGACAAATGATCAAAAATTTGATTATCAGTTCCCTTTCTATCAATAACCACAAGATCAAATTCTTGCAGCAAAAGTATCCATCTAATCAACCTTGGTTTGGCATCCTTCTTTTGTATTAGATATTTAATAACAGAGTGATCAGTGCGCACAACACATTTAGCTCAAATTAAGTAAAATCTAAATTTATCTAAAGCATACACAATGGCCAATAACTCTTTTTCAATAACAGTATAGTTAATTTGTGCATCATTAAGAGTTTTACTAGCGTAGTATATAACTTTAAAAATCTTTTCATACCTTTGTCCAAGAACAGCTCTAATAGCATAATCACTAGCATCATATATCAGTTCAAATGGTTTCTCCCAGTTAGGTGAAACTATAATAAGGGTTGTGATTAATTTTTTCTTTAATAACTCAAAGGCATTTAAACAGCTTTCAGTAAATTCAAATCTCTTGTCCTTTTCTAAATGTTGGCATAGAGGTTTGGTAATTTTTGAAAAATCTTTAATAAAACGCATGTAAAATCCAACAAACCCAATAAAACTCCTATCCTCTCTTACATTAGTAGGAGGTGTTAGTTTAAATATAACTTGAATTTTTGCATGGTCTTTTTCCATACCATCTTCCAAAATTTTATGCCTTAATACAATTCCTCCTGCAACCATAAATTGACATTTATCCCAATTCAGAACCAAATTAGTTCTTTTGCAAAACTCTAAAACTTTTTTAAGNTTTTTTCCTAAACATAATCTAATTCTTCATTTTCCAATTCGTCTAGAATAATTTCATCACTCTCTTCAAATTATTCCTTCTCTTCGAAATGTTCTTTAAAATGTTCATTCGATAGATGTTAACTAATTTTCATGCGAAAACATTCATTATCTCTTTCAACAGTGGGGTATTTCATAGATTTTGCAATGTAAGAAGTCACTTCTTGATCGTTAACTCTCATAGTTAATTCTCCTTTTTGAACATCTATCATAGTTTTTTCGAGTAGCTAAAAATGGTCTCCCTAAAATGATAGGTATTTCTTTATCTTCCTCCATATCTAAAACAATGAAATCCACAGGAAAGATAAATTTATCCACTTTTACTAACACATCTTCTATAACTCCCTTAGGATATGTAACTGAACGATCCAATAACTGAAGAGTTACAGATATAGGTGAGACTTCTCCTAATCCTAATCTTCTGAAGTTTGATAGAGGCATAAGATTATTGCTGGCTCCAAAATCACATAAAGCTCTTCCATAAAATTTTTCACCGATAGCACACGGTATAGTGAAACTACCAGGATCTTTTAATTTTTCAGGAAGCTTTTTTTGAGTAATTGCACTACACTCTTTGCTAAGTGCAATAGTTTCATTATCCGTGAACTTCATTTTCTTGTTCAAAATATCTTTCATAAATTTCACATAATTGGGCATTTGCTCTAAAGCTTCTACAAAGGGAATATTTACTGTTAACTTCTTAAGAATTTTCAAAAATTTGGAGAATTGTTTATTCTATTTGTATTGCTTCAATCTTTGAGGAAAGGATGGTGGAGGTTTCTCCACAGTAATCTTCATTGGTGTAAATAGATACTCTAAATCTGAGTATTCATGATACTTTTCTTTTTCAGTATCCACTTTCTCTTTTTCATTTTTCGTTTCTTTCTGTACTCAAATTTCCAATTCTTTTCTACTTCGTAATTATATCGCTTTTATCTGTTCTTTTCCTTGATCTTTAAGATTTGGTTCCACAGTACTAGGAAAAGTTCTTAATGTTTGGTTACTAAGCGCAGTAGCCATATGCCCTAATTATGTTTTATTATTCTTAATAGTAGTTCCTTGATGTTGTAATTGATTTCTTTGAATTTGTAATTGATTTCCTTAATTCTGCAAATGTTGACCCATGTTTAATATCAACTCTTCCATAGACAACTTTTTCTCCTTAATTTGAGTGTTACTGTTAAATCCTGGAAGATAGAAGGTCTATAGTTAACATTTTCTTGGTTGGATGAATTTCCTAATGGGTTCACTGGGTTGTTTTCCCATTATTGATTTGTAGAAGAATGGTTATTCCAATTAAAATTTGGATGATTCTTCCAACCTGGGTTATAATAGTTTGAATAAGGGTTGTTTGGTCTATTAATAGAATTTAAAGTCTCATATGAAGGTTGAACATCCACAAATTGCCCGGATGAATTCTCTTCCATCATAGGAGGTGTTGGAGAATAATTCAT
>JXCR01147380.1:117623-131628 GCA_002079205.1 Phalaenopsis hybrid cultivar
TTGGTAGCCATCTCTTCTATTAACGAATAAGCCTCATCAAAAGGTTTTGACATTAACGAACCACCAACCGCAGCATCTATAATCGATCTAAGTGATCCCAATAATCCATTATAAGAAGTTTGAATTATCAACCAATCTAGTAACGAATGATGAGGGCATTTCCTAGTAAGATCTTTAAATCTCTCCCAAGCTTCGTATATTGACTCTCCATTAGGCTGATAGAACAATGTTATGTCATTTCTAAGTTTAGCAATTTTAGATGGAGGGAAATATTTGGATAAAAATTTATGTGAAAGTTCTCCCCAAGTTCTAATAGATACTGGTGCTAACAAATTTAACCACATCTTAGCCATATCCCTCAGTGAAAAAGGAAAAAGTCTAAGTCTAACAGCATCGTTTGAGACTCTGTCATATTTAAAGGTAGCACAGAGTTCTAAAAAACTATCGAGGTGTAAATTAGGATCTTCAATTGGTTTACCTTCAAATTGATTGTTTGTACCATTTGGATAATAGCATGTTTAAGCTCAGATGAATTAGTAGCTACATCAGGATTTTGGATAGATAAGTGAATTTCATCTGCTGTAGGAATCGCATAATCTCGTAGGGGTCTAGGTTGGGGTTCATTCTCTATTCCTTGATTGTTCATGTTGTTTTCCATTGTATCAGAAGTTCTAGGTTCTCTTCTCAATCTTCTAATCTTTTTAACAATGCATTCTAATTCTGAATCGTAGGGTATAAGATTTTCAAGTCCAAATTTACGCATACAATTTGAAAAAGTACACAGTAATATAATTAACTAAATATGAAAATAAGTTGCAATTTAAATAAAAATTTTCTAATAATCTTAACTTGTCTGTTACTCGAATTGTAATTTTTGTTTACTCACTCCCCAACAACGGCATCAAAAACTTGACCGCGACTTTATATATGCTTAAAAATATAAGTATTTAATACTGCTGCTAAACGATTTAATCTTTCAGCAACTGTACCAAAACTTACTAACAATTATATATTTGATAAATATGGACGTAATAAATATTCAACAATTGTAAAGTCACACTTATCAACACAAGTATACGTATCGCTCAATTAATATAGGGCTCTAATGGGGTCCTAGATATCGATCCCATAGCGAGTAATATTAGAACTACGAACTAAGATTTTAAAGGAGCAATAGTTTAATTGCAACAATGAAGTTCAATTTGTTTATCTATCACTAATAGGCAATTGAAATAAATATGTAATTTTAATAACTATTAAATAACTAATAAACTAATGAAGGTTCAAATGTGATATTCAATATAAGAAAGCATCATTCTCCTTGCCAAGAAATTATAGTGAATGGATAAAGTAAATTAGTTCAAATTATATTGTGTCAAATAAAAGCATACCTATTCTTTACCCTTTGGTCTATGCATAAAGAATATTGACTAATCCTTTGCTTATTTACTGAATTTGGGACTAGGCTGGGAGGATACCGGCTCTCACTTCGGAGCTTCCACGTTCCCCTTGCCTGAGGGCTAACATCTACACTTCAGCACCCAAACGATAGGACCGAATTGGGGATTTTAGTCTGTCACTCAAAAATTTCCAATTCTACTCCCGATAATTTTATTTCCCTATTTATTTGCACCCAACTTCTAAGGTCTTTGACATCCCTGAATCTTGGATGTAATCTTCACTTTTGTTGTAAAACTCAACGTATTTTAACAAATCAATTGGCCAGATTGAAAGTAAATTAAGATCAAAGTGAAAAGATCATCAGAATTTCTTAAACATTTTCATAGATCCACCAATTCAAATCACCATTTCACAAATCTCAAGGCAATGAGAAGAATAGAGAAAACTACTCAGATCTCATGGGAAAAACACAACAAAACTCAAAATACATATATAAAATCAAATTCATACAAACTACAACAATAAATAAACATATCTCTAATTTCTCCCCAAGAAAACTCCTCAAAATTCCTCTGAATCTCTTCCTTTCTTTACAGCACACAGAATTCCTCTTCGAGCTTGCCTTCGGTTGCCTCGAGGGCACCGTCAGTGAACCATCTTAATGAATTAATTCTGGGGTCTCGAGAAAATCTTGTCGTTGGCGGGGTCGATGACGTCGTCGGCGCCCTAGTTCAATTCTTCACATTTTGGCCCTTTTCGCTCCAAATTCGTTCCTTTTTGCATCTTTTTTCTCCAGTGATCCTATTTCATCATTAATGCAACAAAACATCAAAAATACATTTCTTTAAAGTGAAATATCATCAAAAAAAATATAAAATAGGTATGAAAATCTTAACATATTTTCCTCTGGTCAGTATTGTCGATGTCTTCTTCAATCTTGTCAATGAGTTCATCAAACTTGAGTACGATTTGAGGATCATTTTGGGAATTGATATTGAGGCTAGATTGGTCAAAATCAGTTACATTATTGCCATAAATAGTTAAAACGTAGCCAAAATCATAATCATTACATTCATAAGACCCTAGAGGGGTAAAAAGATAATCATACAAGGTCAGGGGTTCGAGGATATTCTTCGCCAAATCTGAGACAACTAATCTAGCAGAGGTAGCCCCTATCCTACCCTCCGTGCTATCAATCTTTGTGGTGGTACTCTTCTTCTTCTTCTTTGACGATGACTGAACCTTTCGCGAGACCTTCATCTTGGGTTTGGCAGGCTAAATATTCTTAATGGGTGTTTGTTTTGATGCATATTGGATTTATTTTAGGACCCTCTTGAGTTTGTTTCAAGTCATACTCCATCCATCTTTTCCAGTATACGGGTCAATCAGAGAGACTGGCTCAGCCGAAATCATATTTATGGAACATTTTACATGTTCTTTTAAATATTCTTTCGGGATCATTATATTTCCTTCTTTAAGATTTTTCTTGAGCAAATCCTTGAAGGCAAAACATTTGTCTATGGTATGTCCATGCAACCAGTGATATGGACAATAGTTTGGTTGATCTTTCTTATCGACCTCTTCGGATTTTGTTACTTCTGGTAGTCTGAACTCAGGCTTCTTCATCAGACTTCTGAACATCTTGGATATGACTTTATCATTGAAGGAATATACCACTTTCTGTCTTTCTGCCAAAGATATTTTCTTATTCTCTTCCTGGTGTGATCCTCCCTGAGGTGGTTGCTGGCTAGACTGGTCGTATTGCTGTGTTTATTTTTTAGTATGTTGTCATGACGATTGATGAGGATTTTCTGCATGTATCATCATTGGTTGCTTACCTTTATCTACAGTTGCCACTATTCTTTACTTCCTTTTAAATACTCTAGTTGACTTGGATTTCTCATGAGAATCCATATGTTTGACTTCTTCTTGAAGACTGTTGGCTTTGCTGAGTAGCTTCTCGAAGGATTTGATGGTGAGTCCCTTGAGCATGAAAGCTACTGACTCATGAATGGTCTTGAGTAAGATCTCAATCGCATGATGTTTCTACAGCTGAGGTTCGTATTTCATGCTAAGGTTTCTCCACCTCAAAATATAGTCCACTAAAGTCTCATTGGGTTTCTTCTTTTCCATTATGAGATCTTCAATAGGGACGTGATGCTGCACTTCGACAAATCTTTTCACGAACAATTGTTCTAGCTCGGTAAATGTCTTAACTGATTCATTGGGTAATTCATCATACCAATCAAAAGTGATTCCTGACAGGCTACTTATAAACTTCCTTAAAAGCAATGCTTCGTTACCTTCAGTATTAGCACAACTGGCTCAGAAATGTGCTATGTGTTGTCTGGGATTTCTAGTCCCATTGACTATCTTAAAGTTTGGCAACACAAAACCCTTAAGGTGGGGTACGGAATTGAACTTTTTTGGGTAAGGTCTACCCTTTAAAACCAATGCACCATCCTTAGATTGGGTTAAGGCCTCTCGAACTTGCTTGATCATTTATTTAAATTCCTTTTCTGACATGGCGCTTGATGGAGAATCTTTCTTTTGTTGCTCATCTCTGTTTGTTGAGGCAACTTCTCTCCTTTCATCTTTGATATGTATAATCTCCAGTTGATTGACTTCTGGAGAGGCTAACTGTAGGGGTTAAGATTGTCCTTGAACTGTGGCCTTGGCTGTCATGGTTGCGGCCATCTCTTCCATCCTTTTCGCTAGTTGGCTGACTTGCTCATCCCTTAAGAAGACAACCCTACACAGCTTATTTACGGTATTATCTTCGACGAGAGGTTGAGCGTCGCATGCAGATGTAGTGGCTCTAGTTTCAATGACATGGATATCCATAAAATCCTCTTCGAGGTACTCATTAAAGTTAAAATCTTCATCATCATCAATGGAAACTCCATGTTCTCGGGCCAACTCGAAAATCTCAATCCTGAGATTTTTGACATTTTCCTTAATTATTGATTCTTGGATTGTTTTAAGGTCTGGAGGACCCTGCTAGACCTCCTCCACTTGCTCCTCCATCTCGCTGGCAATCGCTGCGAAAATGTCAAATACTTCAGACCCTAGCTTCATTCCATGATCTTGCCCTATGGGCTCACTGGATTGTATTGGTACAGCGACCTTGAGTATCCATACCTTTTTCTTTGACAGTGATGTCTTAAGATGGAGTGTCTCGGTAGGAACATCGGTATGTCAAGAAAAAGTATGCTCCCTACGGTGCAGAGTAGATACAATACTGGGTAATCTCTTCATCTTTTCCTTTGAGACTTTAAGAACATCCTTGAGATGGGTGATTGGTAGAATTCTCGGACCCAGGCGTGACTTAACTGGTCGACGGCCCACGGGTTTAGTAACGATGGAATTGGTAGTAACTATGGTGGTATCAACTCTGCTTCCCAAACGTAACCAAATAGGAATGCAAGCAGGCAAAGCTTCAGTTAATTTCTGAGATTGTTTGGCAGTTCTAACATCCCTTAGAATTTCTTTCTTCATGCGAGGAGATACTGCACGTCCAACTCATTTGAGTAACTTGTCAACTGAACAACCTTCTTTGGCAGCTAGTTTCTGAAAAAATGAACTGACTTGGGGGATAGGAGTAGGCTTCTTCCTCTCCCCATCATGTCCATGAAGTGATGGTAAAGCAGCAGCAATCTTTTGGATACTTTCGTACCCATTGGTATCTATTAAGGGATGGAACCTATTCCCTTGCAAAGGTGGATAGGTCTCTGACAATGCTGACTCATCCTGGTGAAGATTTTAATCAACAGGTACTTCCTCAAAACTCTGGGCTTTATTAGCCCTCTGAACCTTCTTATTATGGTTTCTCTTTTGGGTTTGGGTTAACGGTGCAGTCCTCGAACTTGATCTAATTTCAAACACTGATGGCGAGATGACCAATTCTCCTGTTGGGTCTTCAAAGATAATAAATTCTTTTCCCTTAGCAGCAGCGAAAACAACAGGCTTGGTAGGTGTCGTGGTGGCAGTAGTTTTGACCTTCTTGTAAGAAGGAAAATCCTGAGGGCAGTTCAAGTCAAACTGGACAGATGGTTCTTGAACCTCTAGAGCAACGACTTTCATTAGGACAAATGGGGCTTTCCTGAGGATGACTTTGAGATCTTCAAATCCAACTCCAATCTTTATGGTGGGAGCAACATTGCGGACATCACGGCTTGTCGATAGGTTGCAGGAGAACATGAGCATTGGAAATGCCATTGCAACAACTGAAAAAGAAAGCTCTAGGGTTAGCTTATTGGCCAATACCTTGTAATCCTAGTGCGAGCACTAAAAATTAACAGAGGTCGATCTGTAGACCGGGTAAGTCTTTATTTAATTTGTGAAAATTTTAAGATTTAGTAAAAATAACTTTAAAGTAGAAAGATTTAATTAATATAAGGAAGATTAAAGAGCAAGCGCAGCACGACACAATTTGATTTAATTTACAAAATATCAAATCAAACTCGAAAGGGAAAGTGAATTTTAGGACCCAGTGTGAGACCAACTTAACAACGCATAATGCCTAAGTGGAACTATTCCACCAATACACCTATTGGTGGTCCAACCCCACATGAAGATTAAAAAGTCCTTAATGGCCTCCTGAACCTCTTTGTTCAAAGGTGGTTGAACAAACAGTCCTGAAGTACAAAAAGTTTACCGTACTTACGATAATCCAAAAATTCTTATTTTTCTACTTATCCACGCGGTGCGAACTCATCCTCATCCGCTCCGAAGGCTCCACGTGTCGCTCTGCCATTTGACATTGATAGCCACGTAGCCTCCACGTGGACCGCGCTTTATGCACAATGGATCTTTCCGGCTTGATCCCCTCTATCCGTTGAATACACATGCGATCTGACGGTTCTCCATTATCGTCCCCAAGTGACCTAACCTGTGAGCCGTTCACACTAAAACCTTAAGAACTTGGCCTAGATTCAATCAAATTGCATTGGGTTTGTTTCTAAACCTTCATCTACTCAAGACGAACACATTTATATGTTTTATATGGTATAAAATATAGTAAATACGTATGGAGAGTCAATACAAGCTCGGTTTAGGGTTGGAGTTCAATACCTTTGTCTGAGAGGGGAGGCCTGAAACAGATGGTTGTGATAGCTTCGTTTGGTCCCAACAAACCTCTGGATGAAGTCTCAATCCTTGGTGAATTGTCTAGGTATGATTTCAACCAAGCTCGATTTCAGGTGTTGATCAAATTCTATGTTAGAGGCTATTTCAGAGGGAGCTTTTATGGGGAATCAACTTCTCTCAATGTGGGGATGGTGTGTGGATAATTAATTGAAGTTTTATGCACTGTGGAGCTGTGGAGAGTTTTATCCTAGTTTTAGAGCAAATTTCAGTTGAGAAATTGGCACAAAGGGGTGCCTATCAATGGCTGAGAGCAAGGGGATTGCACTTGGGATGGTTTGCAGAAGCTCTAGTGAGATTTTGGCAGAGTTTCCTTAAGGTTCCAAGCACTTCCCTTTTGGCCGTGGAGATCTTCATTTAGAGTCATGGCTGTCTGGTGGAGCTCAGGGCTTGGAGTTGGGTGCTAAAGCTTGTTGAGGTGGAGGGAAGAAAAGCTCTAATGACCAAATGGAGTGAGTGAAGTCAGGGAGGTTCAATTTTTGGTTTTGGACACTTGGAGCTCCCTTGGGCTGGTTGTTTCCAGCGGATGAGGAGGCGGCTGGCCAGGGTTCAGTCACTTCTTGGGTCAGGGAGGTCAGGGGGTGCTTGATGATGGTTAACCCCCAAGGGTAAGCAATGATGAAGGAGATATTTGAGTTTAGGCCAAATATTGGGTGAAATCCCTTAAATTAATGGACCATTGTCCATATCTCATTTTGGCTGGTTTAGGTGGGCTTAGTCTAGTCCATAGGGTGCACTTGGTGGCTGTGGTGTCATTAATTTGGTGGCATAGCTAAGTCAATTTTGGTGCATGGGTCCAATTTTGGTCCAAATGGCTAAAGGTTGGGTTTAGGATGGCTAACCATGACATTGAGCTCAATTTATTGATCAAAATTGTGTATATGATTGTTATGAAGATTTTTGGTGAAGGATTGAAATGATTTTGAGTTCAATTGGAAGCTCAATTTGAAGGATTTTGGTATTTTGGTCAATTTGGAGAAGTTGGGCTAGACTTGGGCATAGATTGGGCTAAGGTTTGGCTAAGTCCAAATTGATCATTTAAAATGTTCTATAGGAATTTCATGAAGAGTTTTCAACATAAATTGGGTACCACCTTTGGGATTAAAGCATTCAATTTGGTGGATTTGGAGACATAGCCAATTTTGGGGCAAATTTGGGGATTTTAAACTTGGGTTAAAATTAAGTAAAATTGAGGCTTCACTAAGGCCAATGGAAGGTCAAATTTGATTTTTAGGAGTGTTATGAAGAGTTTAGAATTCAAATTGGGGCAAATTGATTAGGCTATGGGGTTCAATTTGGTGGGATTAAGTCATAGGACCAAAATTGGGGTTTTGATTTAGATCAAAATTGAGCTCAAAGTATGGGCCAACTAGGCCTGGGTTTGGTTTGGATTGATCAAATGAAAGATGAATTTAAGTTTGGGATTGAAATTGAGGGGAATTAGGGCCAAATTGATGGTCATTTTAGGTGAATTTGGGGAAATTGGGCCTTTAAAGACAATTTGGAGGTTTTCATCAAAATGGTCAAATTGGGCTCAATTGAAGGGTTCAAATTGGTTTTGGAGACAATTGAAGTGATTTTGGAGGCTTTAGGAAAGTTTGGGGTGCCAAGGGTTATTTTGTAATTTTGGCAATTTTGGGGGTATTTTGGTAAATTTGGATTTTTTTTATGGTTTTTGGCTAATTTGAGTATTTTGAAATGGTTTGAAATGATTTTTGAACAAAATTGGGTATTTTTGGGTGAAATTGGGATTTTTGGCCAAATTTGGGATTTGGGGGTGTTTAGGTAATTTAGGTGGATTTAGGGGCAAAAGGTTAAGTTGGGTATTTTTGGTAGAATTGGGAAGCCAACCATGATATGTAAACTATGGACCAATGGAATCCTCATTTAGGTCCTCTATGTACTGGTCTTAGCTAAACCCTAACCTAGGGCTAGTGGGTATGGGGGACCATTTACATGAGTCTCCCAAAGAATCAAGGGATCCAAGTTAACCATTTTGGGTTTTGGGTTGTGAGTGATTGTGGGTGATAATGAGTGTAGGTGAGTGAACTAGCTCCAGACCAACACCCAGGGCTAACCCTAAGGTCAAAAAGTCCTATGAGGGCTCATCTTGAGAACCCCCATACTGACCCCACCTACTAATTGCTAGAGGTTATGACTAATATGTGGAACTTTCAGTTGAGCAAAGAGGAGTCTGGAGTTCCTAATGGTGAGAGTTCCTTATAGTTTTCTAGGAATATTCAATAGCAACGTTCTATGGCTAGATCATAGGCTACTAAAGATGGAAAACTAAACATCAACCAAAAGTGAGGTCAACATGGGCCTATCAATATAAAGACATATGAATCTCATGTTGAATGGAGGTCTGGAAGTAAGACCAGAGTTATTCATTCTACTTTGAGGACCCCTACTTCTAGTGACCCTACTCTTCTAGAAATCTTGAATCAATGATGATCCAACAGGGAGATATCTTAAGAATGGTTCATAGAATGGAAAACATGGAGGCCAGAAATGCTCACAGTGATGATTTGATAAGACAAAAGTTTGAATAAGATGCTGCTTATGATGATGTGATGATCAGATATGTGAATGGTGATCACTCAGTTCAGTTTCCTACTCACCCTGTCTTTACTCCATATCAACAGCAGAATTTGAATGTGGAAGAAGAAGAAGAAGAAGACGATGATTGGTGATATGTTAGTTTGATCTTTCTTTTAGTTTACGTTTGATTGTACTTTGTTATTTTGTTATTTATTTTTGTTATATTGTTGAGACTGTTTGTTGTTAGATAGTGAGACTTTGTTTTTTTTTTAGATATTAAGTTGTGAACTGTAGAATTGTAAAATTGTTTGTTATTTGAAATTCAGTTTAATTCTGTTGTTAGTAGTTAGTATTTGTTAAATGTATTGTAATTAACTCTTTCTCAGCAGATTTTATATGTATTATGTGCTATTTAATGTTTTAAGTCNGTGACGATTTGCAATTTTTCTTAAAAAGAATAGAGAATCAGAAATCTTAAACTTGATTGTTGGATATTCTTATACCTTTGGTATTAGCTAGAGTTATTTTAAATTTTTCTTAAGTTATGTTATTATATTTAGTGAACTAAAATATGGAAATCTAGAAGTTAAATTCCTTATCATAAGTCATATTTTTAGTAGTAAAGGAGTTACTTGAAGACAAGTAACATGTAAATTTGGGGATTTTGACACACCAAAAATATATACATGTTTAGACCTATATTATATACTCATTTTTTTGTGATATTGCACTTTAATGGATGGTATTTTTAATATTTTCTTGCAGGTTGTTGAATTTTAGGACTTAGAGCAAAAAGAAAGCAAAAATGATGAAATTTTGAGTCAAAATGGAGAAGTTGAAAATTTGTTCAGCACCGACAACGCCAATGTGGGTGTCGATGGCGTCGTTTAACAGAGAACATCAAATTAATTTATGGACCACTGGCGTCGATGGTGCTTGTGTTGGTTCAGACCCTATTTCTAGAAGATTCAATGAATTTGGACGCTTTTTGAAGAGTTTTTGGATGCGCCTATTGGAGAACCGACTCTAGGCTCTGTTTGGGGCCAAAATTGATCATAAAATTGACTCATTTTTTCCATTCCTTGCCACCATTCATTCTCTTACATATCATGCACTTTTCTATCTTCATTCCACCACAATTTTGGAGTCTATTAATGATTTTTCTTTAAGAAATTTGAGTTTTTGTGTTGAGATTAAGTGTGAATCTTTCTCCAAGAGAGTTGGAGAAGGANATTTTCTTTAAGAAATTTGAGTTTTTGTGTTGAGATTAAGTGTGAATCTTTCTCCAAGAGAGTTGGAGAAGGAGAAAAGTGAGAGATTTATTCTTCCTACATTTTTTTAGGAAAGGCTACAAGGGATTGCTTTGAAAAAGAGTTTCAGATAAGTGTTATTTATTTTAATAGTGTTGCATGAAATTTCTTTTATATATGAAATTTGTGTTTTGTTGTATCTTTTTAATGAAGTCTGAGTAGTTTCCTTTATCTTTCTTCCTACTCTAAGATATGGTAAAATGAAGGAATAATATCGATGTGCCAATGTTAAAATATAAAATAAACTGTGATGATTTTTCAACTCCGAACATAATTTACTTTTTGATCTGGTCAATTGAATTGTTAAAATTTGTTGTGAAACATGTGATCCAGGAAATGGAGTATGAGTTCTACAACAGAGTGANCTTTCTTTTATATATGAAATTTGTGTTTTGTTGTATATTTTTAATGAAATCTGAGTAGTTTCCTTTATCTTTCTTCCTACTCTAAGATATGGTAAAATGAAGGAATAATATCGATGTGCCAATGTTAAAATATAAAATAAATTGTGATGATTTTTCAACTCAGAACATAATTTACTTTTTGATCTGGCCAATTGAATTGTTAAAATTAGTTGTGAAACATATGATCCTGGAAATGGAGTATGAGTTCTACAACAGAGTGAGGATCACATTTGATTCCATAAAGGAAAATTTTGTTCATAGAACTAAGTGCAAATAAATAGGAAAATATATATTATTGGGTGTAGAATTGGAGATTTTAGGGTGACAGACTAAATTCCCCAATTCGGTCTTAGTGTTTAAGAATTAAAGCGAGAGTTAGCCTTCAGGTGAAGGGAAGTGCGAGCTTTGGAGTGGGAGTCAGTATCCTCCTAGCCTAGCTACGGATTTAGAGACTAAACGTAGGATTAGTCAATGATTTTCTATAACACTGTATCAGGAGCAGAATACATATTAAAATCATTTATCTCATCTCATTTTATCAAAATTTCATTGTAGTGGGAAAAATGTTTTTTCACATAAGAATTTTTCATCACATAAATATAGTTTAATAGTTTAGTAGTTACTATTTAAAATTTGCATTTCAGTTTTACTAATANCGTTCATAGAACTAAGTGCAAATAAATAGGGAAATATATATTGTTGGGTGTAGAATTGGAGATTTTAGGGTGACAGACTAAATTCCCCAATTCGGTCTTAGTGTTTAAGAATTAAAGCGAGAGTTAGTCTTCAGGTGAAGGGAAGTGCGAGCTTTGGAGTGGGAGCCAGTATCCTTCTAGCCTAGCTACGGATTTAGAGACTAAACGTAGGATTAGTCAATGAATTTCTATAACACTGTATCAGGGGCAGAATACATATTAAAATCATTTATCTCATCTCATTTTATCAAAATCTCATTGTAGTGGGAAAAATGCTTTTTCACATAAGAAATTTTCATCACATAAATATAGTTTAATAGTTTAGTAGTTACTATTTAAAATTTGCATTTCAGTTTTGCTAATAGTTAAATAATTTAGTTTTGATAATATCTTAAAATTTAAAATTAGTGACAGTAATTTCGTTTTATTTTCTGTGAATTTCCTAGTTAATTTATCATTTCAAATTTAAACCTTCCCCATGGGATCGATATTTTGCGCTTAAATAGAAAGTCTTTTACTACTTGATAACAATGCATATACTTGCATAGAATCCCAACATTAATTGTTTAANCTTTCTGTGAATTTCCTAATTAATTTATCATTTCAAATTTAAGCCTTCCCCATGGGATCGATATTTTGCGTTTAAATAGAAAGTCTTTTACTACTTGATAACAATGCATATACTTGCATAGAATCCCAACATTAATTGTTTAAATTTCTTATTTATAAAAGATTGCATCAAGTTTTTGGCGTTGTTGCATAACAGAGTCAGCTTTGTATATTTTGCACAACTATATTTCATCGTGGGATCAATGCCTAATAAAAAATTGGCTTCACATTTAATCAACTTGAGAAAAAGAACCTTATTACATTTTATAAACTTGTTGAGTATTAGCATCCTTACTAATAAATTTTTCATGAAATTATTTTTCATATGAACATTCTAAGTATCTTTANGAAAAGGGCCTTATTACATTTTATAAACCTGTATTTGAGTATTAGCATCCTTACTAATAAATTTTTCATGAAATTATTTTTCATATGAACATTCTAAGTATCTTTAATATAAAAAATTACAATTCTTCTTAAGATGTATAAAAAATCAAAAATTTTAGACTTGAATACTGGGTGTTCTTATACTTTTAGTTTTAATCTAAGTTATTTAAATTTTTTTAAGTTATGCTATTATATTTATTGAACTAAATTATAGATATTAATAAGTTAATCTCTACCATAAGTCATATTTTTATGTCGTAAAAGAGTAACTTGACGACAAGTAACATTTAAATTTGAGGGATTTTGATACATCGAAAAAATGTGCAATTTTATGTATACATTTTATGCTTAAATTTAGTGTTATTGCACTTTTAAGAAGGTTATTTTCGCATTTTGTTGCAGGTATATTGATTTTAGGCATTTTGAGCAAAAAGAAAGAAATTTGGAATCAAAATACTGTTTTTCACTAGCGCCAGAGGCGCCATTTTACAAAAGCAGTGTCAAAGGCGGCAGAATCCAGAGAAGAGTGTGGAACTCCAGTAAACAGACGCCATGGGCACCAAAGCAAATCTAACAAATTGTTGGCAGTTATTGAGTATTTTTTAGAGGTTCTAGAAGGCTCCAAGTAATTTAAACGCCCCATGGAGTGGTTCAATACATCTAAACACTTGAGTAAAGCTCTTGGATATAGATATATATTTCTTTAATGAAGGGATTTGTCTCTTGATGTGAAGAGGTGTGCCTCTTGAGGAAAAATGAGGGAATTTTGAATTCCTTTAGAAAAAGGGGACTAGCGCCACACCTAAGAAATATAAGAGGTCTTCGAGTGTGAGGCATGTGGTGTCTTTGGAGGGGACTAGAGAGTTAGGATATCAAAAGAGTTGTTTTCTAGAGATTGTAAGAGGAGAGGAAAGTGAGAGATTTCTTCTTCATTACATTTCTAATAGAGAATTTAGTGTGATTGTAAAGAGAGAAAGTGCTTCAANAGCTTCGACCTCGGGTGCGCGAACTAAAATAACCTCCACCAACTCGTTGTAAAAGGTTGGTGGAAGATCGCTGAAGTGGAGTTGAATAGCCTTGCCATTGTAATTCTTCTGAATCTTCACTTTTACCTACACAATTTCACGAGAGAAGACAGTTTTTTTTAGGTGTGTAGTAGGTGACATCTTCATGAATTCCAACTTCATCAACTGAAAAAAGTTGTAGATCTCGCTTGATGCAATGTTTTGGTCCTACCCTGTAATACTTAATGCATTGGTGTACAGACGATGGAACCATGTTGTGTTCATGAATCCATGGCTGACCCAATAGAGCGTTGAAAGAGGTCTTAGCGTCAATGATATGGAATTTTGTAGTTATTACTAGTTCTCCAATTTTCATAAGTAGTGTAATTGACCCAAGGGCACTTTCTCCCTTTTGGTTGAATTCTCTTAACATCATTTTATCTGTCGTAAGCTCCTGAGCTTCAATGTCTAAATAGGTCAATGTCCGTAGGCTCATCAAGTTGAGTGAT
>JXCR01147380.1:143146-180949 GCA_002079205.1 Phalaenopsis hybrid cultivar
ATTAACGAATAAGCCTCATCAAAAGGTTTTGACATTAACGAACCACCAACCGCAGCATCTATAATCGATCTAAGTGATCCCACTAATCCATTATAAGAAGTTTTAATTATCAACTAATCTAGTAATGAATGATGAGGGAATTTCCTAATAAGATCTTTAAATCTCTCCCAAGCTTCGTATATTGACTCTCCATCAGGCTGATAGAACAATGTTATGTCATTTCTAAGTTTAGCAGTTTTAGATGGAGGGAAATATTTGGATAGAAATTTCGATGTTATGTCATTTCTAAGTTTAACAGTTTTTGATGGAGGGAAATATTTGGATAGAAATTTCTGTGAAAGTTCTCCCCAAGTTCTAATAAGATCCAGGTGCTAACGAGTTTAACCACATCTTAGCCTTATCTCCTAAGTGAAGGTGCTAACAAATTTAACCACATCTTAGCCTTATCCCTCAGTGATAGTGCTAACAAATTTAACCACATCTTAGCCTTATCCCTCAATGAAAAAGGAAAAAGTCTAAGTAGGAGCTAACGAGTTTAACCACATCTTAGCCTTATCCCTCAGTGAAAAAGGAAAAAGTCTAAGTCTTTGCTAACAAATTTAACCACATCTTAGCCTTATCCCTCAGTGAAAAAGGAAAAAGTCTAAGACTACTAACGAGTTTAACCACAACTTAGCTTTATCCCTCAGTGAAAAAGGAAAAAGTCTAAGTCTAAGGTGTTAACAAATTTAACCACATCTTAGCCTTATCCCTAAGTGAAAAAGGAAAAAGTCTAAGTCTAATGCTAACGAATTTAACCACATCTTAGCCTTATCCCTCAGTGAAAAAGGAAAAAGTCTAAGTCTAACAACAGTTTGAGACTCTGTCATATTTAAAGGTAGCACAGAGTTCTAAAAAACTACCGAGGTGTAAATTAGGATCTTCAATTGGTTTAGCTTCGAATTGATTATTTTGTACCATTTGGATAATAGCATGTTTAAGCTCAGATGAATTAGCAGCTACATCAGGATTTTGGATAGATAAGTGAATTTCATCTGTTGTAGGATNTAAAACTCCTATCCTCTCTTACATTAGTAGGAGGTGTTAGTTTAAATATAACTTGAATTTTTGCATGGTCTTTTTCCATACCATCTTCCAAAATTTTATGCCTTAATACAATTCCTCCTGCAACCATAAATTGACATTTATCCCAATTCAGAACCAAATTAGTTCTTTTGCAAAACTCTAAAACTTTTTTAAGATAATTTAAGCATGCATCAAATGATGTTCCAAATATCGAGAAATGATCCATAAATACTTCCAATCCATCATCAATTAACTTACTAAATATGGACATCATACATCTCTAGAATGTTGCAGGTGCATTACATAATCCAAAAGGCATTCTTCGAATAGCAAAAGTTCCAAAAGGACTAGTAAATGTTGTCTTTTCTTGATCCTCAAGAGCAATAGGAATTTAATGGTAACCGGTATATCCATCTAAAAAAAAAATTTGCGCTCAGCAAGTCTATCTACTATTTGATCTAAAAAGGGTAAAGGGAAGTGATCTTTCCTGGTGGCACTGTTTAGTTTTCAATAATCAATGCAAATACGCCACCTAGTAACTTGTCTCATAGGTATTAATTTGTTATTTTCTTTTGTTTCAATGGTCACTCCTCCTTTCTTAGGAACACAATGAATTGGACTTACCCACACACTAACTGAAATATGATATATAATTCCAGTCTCTAACCATTTCAAAATTTCCTTCTTAACTACTTCTTTCATCATTGGATTTAATCTCTTTTGTGTATCAACTCTTGGTTTATACTGTTCATCTAGTATAATTCTGTGCATATAGATCGAATGACTGATTCCCTTAATATCAGCTAATGTAACTACTTCTTTCATCATTGGATTTAATCTCCTTTGTGGATCAACTCTTGGTTTATATTGTCCACTTCTTTCATTATAGGGTTTAATCTCCTTTGTGGATCAACTCTTGGTTTATATTGTTCATCAATTCTTTCATCATTGGGTTTAATCTCCTTTGTGGATCAACTCTTGGTTTATATTGTTCATCTAGCATAATTCTATGCATACAAATCAAATCACTAATTTCCTTAATATCAGCTAAGGTCCAACCAAAAGCTTTCTTATATCTTTTCAAAGTATCTAATAGTCTTTGCTCTTTCAAATCATTTAATTCTTAAGATATAATTACAGGTAATGTAGATGAGTCTCCCAGAAACACATACTTCAAATGGCTTAGCAATATTTTTAACTCAAGTTCAGGTGGTTATATAATTGACAGAACTAGATATTTATCAGCATTTTCTGTAATATCCAACATCTCAAATTTTTCCTGAACATAATCTAATTCTTCATTTTCCAATTCGTCTAGAATAATTTCATCACTCTCTTCAAATTATTCATTCTCTTCAAAATGTTCTTTAAAATGTTCATTCAATAGATGTTAACTAATTTTCATGCGAAAATATTCATTATCTCTTTCAACAGCAGGGTATTTCATAGATTTCGCAATGTAAAAAGTCATTTCTTGATCGTTAACTCTCATAGTTAATTCTCCTTTTTGAACATCTATCATAGTTTCATAGATTTTGCAATGTTAAAAGCCACTTCTTGATCATTAACTCTCATAGTTAATTCTCCTTTTTGAACATCTATCATAGCTTTTCGAGTAGCTAAAAATGGTCTCCCTAAAATGATAGGTATTTTTTTATCTTTCTCCATATCTAAAATAAGGTAGTTAAAAATGCTCTCCCTAAAATGATAGGTATTTCTTTATCTTCCTCCATATCTAAAACAATAGCAAAAAATGGTCTCCCTAAAATGATAGGTATTTCCTTATCTTCCTCCATATCTAAAACAAAAAATGGTCTCCCTAAAATGATAGGTATTTCTTTATCTTCCTCCATATCTAAAACAATGATTAAAATGATCTCCCTAAAATGATAGGTATTTTCTTATCTTCCTCCATATCTAAAACAATGAAATCCATGGGAAAGGTCCCTAAAATGATAGGTATTTCTTTATCTTCCTCCATATCTAAAACAATGAAATCCATAAGAATCTAAAATGATAGGTATTTCTTTATCTTCCTCCATATCTAAAATAATGAGATCCACAGGAAAGGTTAACTCTCATTATTAATTCTCCTTTTTGAACATCTATCATAGCTTTTCCAGTAGCTAAAAATGGTCTCCCTACGATAGGTATTTCTTTATCTTCCTCCATATCTAAAACAATGAAATCCATAGAAAAGATAAATTTGTAAGTATTTCTTTATCTTCCTCCATATCTAAAATAATGAAATCCACAGGAAAGATAAATTTTAACACATCTTCTATAACTCCCTTAGGATATGTAATTGAACGATTCGCTAACTGTAGAGTTACTAATAACTCCCTTAGGATATGTAACTGAACGATCCGATAACTGAAGAGTTACAGATGTAGGTGAGACTTCTCCTAATCCTAATCTTTTAAAATTTGATAGAGGCATAAGATTATTGCTGGCTCCGAAATCACACAAAGCTCTTCCATAAAATTTTTCACCGATAGCACAAGGTACAATGAAACTACCAGGATCTTTTAATTTTTCAGGAAGCTTTTTTTGAGTAATTGCACTACACTCTTTGATAAGTGCAACAGTTTCATTATCCATGAACTTCATTTTCTTGTTCAAAATATCTTTCATAAATTTCACATAATTGGGCATTTGCTCTAAAGCTTCTATAAAGGGAATATTTTCTGTTAACTTCTTAAGAATTTCCAAAAATTTGGAGAATTGTTTATTCTGTTTGTATTGCTTCAATCTTTGAGGAAAGGATGGTGGAGGTTTCTCCACAGTAATCTTCATTGGTGTAAATAGATACTCTAAATCTGAGTATTCATGATACTTTTCTTTTTCAGTATCCACTTTCTCTTTTTCATTTTTCGTTTCTTTCTGTACTCAAATTTCCAATTCTTTTCTACTTCGTAATTATATCGCTTTTATCTGTTCTTTTCCTTGATCTTTAGGATTTGGTTCCACAGTACTAGGAAAAGTTCTTAATGTTTGGTTACTACGCGTAGTAGTCATATGCCCTATATATTTTTTATTATTCTTAATAGTAGTTCCTTGATGTTGTAATTGATTTCCTTGAATTTGTAATTGATTTCCTTAATTCTGCAAATGTTGACCCATGTTTAATATCAACTCTTCCATAGATAACTTTTTCTCCTTAATTTGAGTGTTACTGTTAAATCCTGGAAGATAGAAGGTCTATAGTTAACATTTTTTTGGTTGGATAAATTTCCTAATGGGTTCACTGGGTTGTTTGCCCATTACTGATTTGTAGAAGAATGGTTATTCCAATTAAAATTTGGATGATTCTTCCAACCTGGGTTATAATAGTTTGAATAAGGGTTGTTGGGTCTATTAATAGCATTTAAAGTCTCATATGAAGGTTGAACATCCACAAATTGCCCAGATGAATTCTCTTCCATCATAGGAGGTGTTGGAGAATAATTCATCCCATAATGATCTAATTTCTTTGATATTGCAACAATCTGTGAAGCTAACATAGATATCGCATCAGAATCATGGATACTTGCTACTCTTTTAGGACTTTCCCTATTCAAAGGGACATTGAAAATTGTTGGTAGCCATCTCTTCTATTAACGAATAAGCCTCATCAAAAGGTTTTGACATTAACGAACCACCAACCGCAGCATCTATAATCGATCTAAGTGATCCCAATAATCCATTATAAGAAGTTTGAATTATCAACCAATCTAGTAACGAATGATGAGGGCATTTCCTAGTAAGATCTTTAAATCTCTCCCAAGCTTCGTATATTGACTCTCCATTAGGCTGATAGAACAATGTTATGTCATTTCTAAGTTTAGCAATTTTAGATGGAGGGAAATATTTGGATAAAAATTTATGTGAAAGTTCTCCCCAAGTTCTAATAGATACTGGTGCTAACAAATTTAACCACATCTTAGCCATATCCCTCAGTGAAAAAGGAAAAAGTCTAAGTCTAACAGCATCGTTTGAGACTCTGTCATATTTAAAGGTAGCACAGAGTTCTAAAAAACTATCGAGGTGTAAATTAGGATCTTCAATTGGTTTACCTTCAAATTGATTGTTTGTACCATTTGGATAATAGCATGTTTAAGCTCAGATGAATTAGTAGCTACATCAGGATTTTGGATAGATAAGTGAATTTCATCTGCTGTAGGAATCGCATAATCTCGTAGGGGTCTAGGTTGGGGTTCATTCTCTATTCCTTGATTGTTCATGTTGTTTTCCATTGTATCAGAAGTTCTAGGTTCTCTTCTCAATCTTCTAATCTTTTTAACAATGCATTCTAATTCTGAATCGTAGGGTATAAGATTTTCAAGTCCAAATTTACGCATACAATTTGAAATAAGTACACAGTAATATAATTAACTAAATATGAAAATAAGTTGCAATTTAAATAAAAATTTTCTAATAATCTTAACTTGTCTGTTACTCGAATTGTAATTTTTGTTTACTCACTCCCCAACAACGGCATCAAAAACTTGACCGCGACTTTATATATGCTTAAAAATATAAGTATTTAATACTGCTGCTAAACGATTTAATCTTTCAGCAACTGTACCAAAACTTACTAACAATTATATATTTGATAAATATGGACGTAATAAATATTCAACAATTGTAAAGTCACACTTATCAACACAAGTATACGTATCGCTCAATTAATATAGGGCTCTAATGGGGTCCTAGATATCGATCCCATAGCGNTTCATTTTTGTTTACTCACTCCCCAGCAACGGCGTCAAAAACTTGACCGCGACTTTATATATGCTTAAAAATATAAGTATTTAATACTGCTGCTAAAAGATTTAATTTCTCAGCAATTGTACCAAAACTTACTAACAGTTATAGATTTGATAAATATGGACGTAATAAATATTCAATAATTGTAAATTCACACTTATCAACGCAAGTATACGTATCGCTCAATTAATATAGGGCTCTAATGGGGTCCTAGATATCGATCCCACGGCGAGTAATATTAGAACTACGAACTAATATTTTAAAGAAACAATAGTTTAATTGCAACAATGAAGTTCAATTTATTTATCTATCACTAATAGGCAATTGAAATAAATATGTAATTTTAATAACTATTAAATAACTAATAAACTAATGAAGGTTCAAATGTGATATTCAATATAAGAAAGCATCATTCTCCTTGCCAAGAAATTATAGTGAATGGATAAAGTGAATTAGTTCAAATTCTATTGTGCCAAATAAAAGCATACCTATTCTTTACCCTTTGGTCTAGGCATAAAGAATATTGACTAATCCTTTGTTTGTTTACTGAATCTGCGACTAGGCTGGAAGGATACCGGCTCTCACTTCGGAGCTCCCACGTTCTCCTCGCCTGAGGGCTAACATCTACACTTCAACACCCAAACGATAGGACCGAATTGGGGATTTTAGTCTGTCACTCTAAAATTTCCAATTCTACTCCCGATAATTTTATTTCCCTATTTATTTGCACCCAACTTCTAAGGGCTTTGACATCCCTGAATCTTGGATGTAATCTTCACTTTTGTTGTAAAACTCAACATATTTTAACAAATCAATTGGCCAGATTGAAAGTAAATTAAGATCAAAGTGAAAAGATCATCACAATTTTTTAAACATTTTCATAGATCCACCCATTCAAATCACCATTTCACAAATCTCAAGACAAGGAGAAGAACAGAGAAAACTACTCAGATCTCATAGGAAAAACACAACAAAACTCGAAATTCATATAGAAAATCAAAGTCATACAAACTACAACAATAAATAAACTTATCTCTAATTTCTCCCCAAGAAAACTCCTCGAAATTCCTCTGAATCTCTTCCTTTCTTTACAGCACACAAAATTCCTCTTCGAAGCAGCAAGGAGAGGGAAATATCTCACTTTCCCTCCACTCTTACAATCTCTCGAAGAATTCCTCACAATTTTTACACTCTAATAAACACTAATGGAACCTTTCTAACCTCTAGGAACTCTATATTCTTCTAGCTCCCCTTCAATTTTTGGCCAAAATCTTCTTTTAAAGCTGTGGATGAGTTTTCTCAAGAGTTGTCTAAGCATCCCTTCAAAATTTTTCCTTATCTACAGCCTGATTGGTCATAACCGTCGAGTTCGCCGTTGGTGGCCTCGAGGGCACCGTCAGTGGACCTTCTTAATGAATTAATTCTGGAGTCTCAAGAAAATCTCGCCGTTGGCGGGGTCGATGACGTCGTCGGCGCCCTAGTTCAATTCTTCACATTTTGGCCCTTTTCGCTCCAAATTCGCTCCTTTTTGCATCTTTTTCTCCAGTGATCCTATTTCATCATTAATGCAACAAAATATCAAAAATACATTTCTTTAAAGTGCAATATCATCAAAAAAAGTATATAATAGGTATGAAGATCTCAACATATTTTCCTCTGGTCAGTATTGTCGATGTCTTCTTCAATCTTGTCAATGAGTTCATCGAACTTGAGTACGGTTTGAGGATCATTTTGGGAATCGATATTGAGGCTAGATTTGTCAAAATCAGTTACATTATCACCATAAATAGTTAAAACGTAGCAAAAATCATAATCATTACATTCATAAGACCCTAGAGGGGTAAAAAGATAATCATACAAGGTCAGGGGTTCGAGNGTCAAGAAAACTCCTCAAAGTTCATCTGAATCTCTTCCTTTCTTTAAAGCACATAGAATTCTTCTTCGAAGTGGCAAAGAGGAAGAAATCTCTTACTTTCTCTCCACTCTTAGAATCTCTCGAAGAATTCCTCACAATTAGACTCTCTAAACACTACTGGAACCTCTCTAACCTCTCTCTAGTGCCTAGAAGCCCCTCTAATTTTGGCTAAAATATTGTTTTAAAGATGTAGAAGAGTTTTCCCATAAGTTGCCTAAGCATCCCTCCAAAAATCGTTCACATCCAATGCACCTTTGGACATAACCGCCAAGTTTTCCATCGCCGGCCTCGAGGGCACCATCGGCGGGCCTTCTAAATTAATTGATCTGGATTCTTGGGAATTTCTCACCGTCGGCGCCCTTGGGCTTGCAATCGACGCCCTAGTTCAAATCTTCACACTTTGGCCTTTTTCGCTCCAAATTCGTTACTTTTTGCATATTTTTGCTCCAATGACCCTAATTCATCATTCCTGCAATAAAACACAAAAAATACCTTTCTTTATAGTGTAATATCATAAAAAACAGTGCAAAATAGGTATGAAAATCTAAACATATTTTCCTTTGGTCATCAATCCACACAGATAAGTTTAGGTTGCCTCTTACAAAGCGCTTGGTTTAAAGTCATGAGCCTGACGTATCTAATGTTTTACTCGGGTTGACCCAACATCAGGATCTCTTCAAGCAAAGGCTTGCTTCCACAAATGTATGGTTATAGTCAATGTCCATTTACTTTAATTATTTGTTCAGTTTTCATATCTCTAATATCCACAACACCAAAAGGATAGGCTTTTATTACAATAAATGGCCGAGACCACCTAGACTTAAGTTTTTGAAGAAATAAATTCAATCGAGTATCTTATAACAAAACCTCTTGCCCACGATCAAAATCAATGAATCAAGCCAATTTTTAAATTTTTCCTTTTAAATTCTAGCATTCTCATAAGATTTATTTCTAATTTTCTCGAGCTCATTTAACTGCTATAATCATTTCTCATCAGCCACTTTCATGTTATAATTAAATTCCTTTATTACCAAATTAGCCTTATGTTTATATTCAACTAGTAAGTGACAAGCCTTTCCTAATATAAGCCTATATGGTGTTATTCCAATAGGATTTTTGTAAGCAGTCCTATAGGCCCAAAATGCAGAATCAAGTCTAGCATGCCAATATTTCCTATTTAGATTTACAGTCTTTTACAATAGCCCTTTAATTTCACGATTGGATACTTCTACTAAACAACTTATTTGAGGGAGATAAGCTTTGACAATTGGATAATTAATTATATATTTCCTCCTTAATATTTTAATCCTAAAGTTCTTAAAATGGCTTGCCCTATCTGTAATGATCACTCTTGACATTCTAAATCTAGTAAAAATATTTTTCCTTAAAAAATAAACAACACCCTGAACATCATAATGAGGTAAAGCAACAACTTCAATACATTTTGAAACATAATNGGTTCTTTTAAATTTTCTTTCGGGATCATTATATTTCCTTCTTTAAGATTTTTCTTGAGCAAATCCTTGAAAGCAAAACATTTTTCTATAGTATGTCCATGCAACCAGTGATATGGACAGAAGTTTGGTTGATCTTTCTTATCGACCTCTTTGGATTTCGTTACTTCTGGTAGTCTAAACTCAGGCTTCTTCATCAGACATCTGAACATCTTGGATACGACTTAGTCATTGAAGGAATATACCACTTTCTGTCTTTTTGCCAAAGATATTTTCATATTATCTTCCTGGTGTGATCCTCCCTGAGGTGGTTGCTGGCTAGACTGGTCGTATTGCTGTGTTTGTTTTTTAGTATGCTGTGATGACGATTGATGAGGATTTTCTGCATGTATCATCATTGGTTGCTTACCTTTATCTATAGTTGCCACTGTTCCTGACTTCCTTTTAAATACTCTAGTTGTCTTGGATTTCTCATGAGAATCCATATGTTTGACTTCTTCTTGAAGACTGTTGGCTTTGCTGAGTAGCTTCTCGAAGGATTTGATGGTGAGTCCCTTGAGCATGAAAGCTACTGACTCATGAATGGTCTTGAGTAAGATCTCAATCACATGATGTTTCTGCAGCTGAGGTTCGTATTTCATGCTAAGGTTTCTCCACCTCAAAATATAGTCCACTAAAATCTCATTGGGTTTCTTCTTCTCCATTATGAGATCTTCAATAGAGACGTGATGTTGCACTTCGACAAATATTTTCACAAACAATTGTTCTAGCTCGGTGAATGTCTTAACTGATTCATTGGGTAATTCAGCATACCAATCAAAAGTGATTCTTGACAGGCTGCTTACAAACTTCCTAAAAAGCAATGCTTCGTTACCTTCAGTATTAGCACAACTGGCTCATAAATGTGCTATGTGTTGTCTGGGATTCCCAGTCCCATTGAATATCTTAAAGTTCGGCAGCACAAAACCCTTAAGGTGGGGTACGGCATTGAACTTTTCCAGGTAAGGTCTACCCTTTAAAACCAATACACCATCCTTAGATTGGGTTAAGGCCTCTCGAACTTCCTCGACCATTTATTTAAATTCCTTTTCTTACATGGCACTTGATGGAGAATCTTTCTTTTATTGCTCATCTCTGTTTGTTGAGGCAACTTCTCTCCTTTCATCTTTGATATGTATAATCTCCAGTTGATTGACTTCTGGAGAGGCTAACTGTAGGGGTTAAGATTGTCCTTGAAATGTGGCCTTGGTTGTCATGGCTGCGGCCATCTCTTCCATCCTTTTCGCCAGTTGGCTGACTTGCTCATCCCTTAAGAAGACAGCCCTACACAGCTTATTTACGGTATTCTCTTCGACAAGAAGTTGAGCGTCGCATGCAGATGTAGTGGCTCTAGTTTCAATGTCATGGATATCCATCAAATCCTCTTCGAGGTACTCATTAAAGTCAAAATCTTCATCATCATCAATGGAAACTCCATGTTCTCGGGCCAACTCGGAAATCTCAATCCTGAGATTTTTTACATTTTCTTTAATTATTGATTCTTGGATTGTTTTAAGGTCTGGATGACCCTGCTAGACCTCCTCCACTTGCTCCTCCATCTCCCTGGCAATCGCTGCAACAATGTCAAATACTTCAGACCCTAGCTTCATTCCATGATCTACCCTATGGGCTCACTGGATTGTATTGGTACAGCGACCTTGAGTATCCATACCTTTTTCTTTGACAGTGATGTCTTAAGATGGAGTGTCTCGGTAGGAACATCGGTATGTCAAGAAAAAGTATGCTCCCTACGGTGCAGAGTAGATACAATACTGGGTAATCTCTTCATCTTTTCCTTTGAGACTTTAAGAACATCCTTGAGATGGGTGATTGGTAGAATTCTCGGACCCATGCATGACTTAACTGGTTGACGGCCCACGGGTTTAGTAACGATGGAATTGGTAGTAACTATGGTGGTATCAACTCTGCTTCCCAAACGTAACCAAATAGGAATGCAAGCAGGCAAAGCTTCAGTTAATTTCTGAGATTGTTTGGCAGTTCTAACATCCCTTAGAATTTCTTTCTTCATGCGAGGAGATACTGCACGTCCAACTCATTTGAGTAACTTGTCAACTGAACAACCTTCTTTGGCAGCTAGTTTCTGAAAAAATGAACTGACTTGGNGAACCAAACAGGAATGCAAGCAGGCAAAGCTTCAGTTAATTTCTGAGATCGTTTGGCAGTTCTGACATCCCTTAGAATTTCTTTCTTCATGCGAGGAGATACTGCACGTCCCACTCATTTGAGTAACTTGTCAACTGAACAACCTTCTTTGGCAGCTAGTTTCTGAAAAAATGAACTGACTTGGGGGATAGGAGTAGGCTTCTTCCTCTCCCCATCATGTCCATGAAGTGATCGTAAAGCAGCAGCAATCTTTTGGATACTTTCGTACCCATTGGTATCTATTAAGGGATGGAACCTATTCCCTTGCAAAGGTGGATAGGTCTCTGACAATGCTGACTCATCCTGGTGAAGATTTTAATCAACAGGTACTTCCTCAAAACTCTGGGCTTTATTAGCCCTTTGAACCTTCTTATTATGGTTTCTCTTTTGGGTTTGGGTTAACGATGCAGTCCTCGAACTTTATCTAATTTCAAACACTGATGGCGAGATGACCAATTCTCCTGTCGGGTCTTCAAAGATCATAACTTCTTTTCCCTTAGCAGCAGCGAAAACAACAGGCTTGGTAGGTGTCGTGGTGGCAGTAGTCTTGACCTTCTTGTAAGAAAGAAAATCCTGAGGGCAGTTCAAGTTAAACTGGACAGATGGTTCTTAAACCTCTAGAGCAACGACTTTCATTAGGACAAATGGGGCTTTCCCGAGGATGACTTTGAGATCTTCAAATCCGACTCCAATCTTGATGGTGGGAGCGACATTGCGGACATCGCGGCTCGTCGATAGGTTGCAGGAGAACGTGAGCATTGGGAATGCCATTGCAACAACTTGAAAAAAGAAAGCTCTAGGGTTAGCTTTTTGGCCAATACCTTGTAATCCTAGTGCGAGCACTAATAATTAACAGAGGTCGATCTGTAGACCGGGTAAGTCTTTATTTAATTTGTGAAAATTTTAAGATTTAGTAAAAATAGCTTTAAAGTAGAAAGATTTAATTAATATAAAGAATATTAAAGAGCAAGCGCAGCACGACACAATTTGATTTAATTTACAAAATAGCAAATCAAACTCGAAAGGGAAAGTGAAGTTTAGGACCCAGTGTGAGACCAACTTAACAACGCATAATGCGTAAGTGGAACTAGTCCACCAATACACCTATTGGTGGTCCAACCCCACATGAAGATTAAAAAGTCCTTAATGGCCTCTTGAACCTCTTTGCTCAAAGGTGGTTGAACAGACGGTCCTGAAGTACAAAAAGTTTACCGTACTTAAGATAATCCAAAAATCCCTATTTTTCTACTTATCCACGCGGCGCGAACTCATCCTCATCCGCTCCGAAGGCTCCACGTGTCGCTCCGCCATTTGACATTGATAGCCACGTAGCCTCCACGTGCACCGTGCTTTATGCACAATGGATCTTTCCGGCTTGATCTCCTCTATCCGTTGAATACACATGCAATCGGACGGTTCTCCATTATCGTCCCCAAGTGACCTAACCCGTGAGTCGTTCACACTAAAACATTAAAAACTTGGCCTAGATTCAATCAAATTGCATTGGGTTTGTTTCTAAACCTTCATCTACTCAAGACGAACACATTTATATGTTTTATATGGTATAAAATATAGTAAATACGTATGGAGAGTCAATACAAGCTCGGTTTAGGGTTGGAGTTCAATACCTTTGTCTGAGAGGGGAGGCCTCAAACAGATGGTTGTGATAGCTTCGTTTGGTCCCAACAACCCTCTGGATGAAGTCTCAATCCTTGGTGAATTGTCTAGGTATGATTTCAACCAAGCTCTTCTTTCAGGTGTTGATCAAAGTCTATGTTAGAGGCTATTTCAAAGGGAGCTTTTATGGGGAATCAACTTCTCTCAATGTGGGGATGGTGTATGGACAATTAATTGAAGTTTTATGTACTGTAGAGCTGTGGAGAGTTCTATCCTAGTTTTAGAGCAAATTTCAGTGGAGAAATTGGCACAAAGGGGTGCCTATCAATGGCTGAGAGCAAGGGGATTGCACTTGGGATGGTTTGCAGAAGCTCTAGTGAGATTTTGGCAGAGTTTCCTTAAGGTTCCAAGCACTTCCCTTTTGGCCGTGGAGATCTTCATTTAGAGCCATGGTTGTCTGGTGGAGCTCAGGGCTTGGAGTTGGGTGCTAAAGCTTGCTGAGGTGGAGGGAAGAAAAGCTCTAATGACCAAAGGGAGTGAGTGAAGTCAGGGAGGTTCAATTTTTGGTTTTGGCCACTTGGAGCTCCCTTGGGCTGGTTGTTTCCAGCGGATGAGGAGGTGGCTGGCCAGGGTTCAGTCACTTCTTGGGTCAGGAAGGTCAGGGGGTGCTTAATGATGGTTAACCCCCAAGGGTAAGCAATGATGAAGGAGATATTTGAGTTTAGGCCAAATATTGGGTGAAATCCCTTAAATTAATGGACCATTGTCCATATCTCATTTTGGCTGGTTTAGGTGGGTTTAGTCTGGTCCATAGGGTACACTTGATGGCTGTGGTGTCATTAATTTGGTGGCTTAGGCATAGCTAAGTCAATTTTGGTGCATGGGTCCAATTTTGGTCCAAATGGCTAAAGGTTGGGTTTAGGATAGGCTAACCATGACATTGAGCTCAATTTATTGATCAAAATTGTGTAGATGATTGTTATGAAGATTTTTGGTGAAGGATTGAAATGATTTTGAGTTCAATTGGAAGCTCAATTTGAAGGATTTTGGTATTTTGGTCAATTTGGACAAGTTGGGCTAGACTTGGGTATAGATTGGGCTAAGGTTTGGCTAAGTCCAAATTGATCATTGAAAATGTTCTATAGGAATTTAATGAAGAGTTTTCAACATAAATTGGGTGCCACCTTTGGGATTAAAGCATTCAATTTGGTGGATTTGGAGACATAGCCAATTTTGGGGCAAATTTGGGGATNGAAGTTGGGCTAGACTTGGGCATAGATTGGGCTAAGGTTTGGCTAAGTCCAAATTGATCATTTAAAATGTTCTATAGGAATTTCATGAAGAGTTTTCAACATAAATTGGGTACCACCTTTGGGATTAAAGCATTCAATTTGGTGGATTTGGAGACATAGCCAATTTTGGGGCAAATTTGGGGATTTTAAACTTGGGTTAAAATTAAGTAAAATTGAGGCTTCACTAAGGCCAATGGAAGGTCAAATTTGATTTTTAAGAGTGTTATGAAGAGTTTAGAATTCAAATTGGGGCAAATTGATTAGGCTATGGGGTTTAATTTGGTGGGATTAAGTCATAGGGCCAAAATTGGGGTTAGATCAAAATTGAGCTCAAAGTATGGGCCAACTAGGCCTGAGTTTGGTTTGGATTGATCAAATGAAAGATGAATTTGAGTTTAGGATTGAAATTGAGGGGAATTAGGGCCAAATTGATGGTCATTTTAGGTGAATTTTGGGAAATTGGGTCTTTAAAGGCAATTTGGAGGTTTTGGTCAAAATGGTCAAATTGGGCTCAATTGAAGGGTTCAAATTGGTTTTGGAGACAATTGAAGTGATTTTGGAGGCTTTAGGAAAGTTTGGGGTGCCAAGGGTTATTTTGTAATTTTGGCAATTTTGGGGGTATTTTGGTAAATTTGGATTTTTTTTATGGTTTTTGGCTAATTTGAGTATTTTGAAATGGTTTGAAATGATTTTTGAACAAAATTGGGTATTTTTGGGTGAAATTGGGATTTTTGGCCAAATTTGGGATTTGGGGGTGTTTAGGTAATTTAGGTGGATTTAGGGGCAAAAGGTTAAGTAGGGTATTTTTGATAGAATTGGGAAGCCAACCATCATATGTAAACTATGGACCAATGAAATCCTCATTTGGGTCCTCTATGTACTGGTCTTAGCTAAACCCTAACCTAGGGCTAGTGGGTATGGGGGATCATTTACATGAGTCTCCCAAAGGATCAAGGGATCCAAGTTAACCATTTTGGGTTTTGGGTTGTGAGTGATTATGGGTGATAATGAGTGTAGGTGAGTGAACTAGCTCCAGACCAACACCTAGGGCTAACCCTAAGGTCAAAAAGTCCTATGAGGGCTCATCTTGAGATCCCACATACTGACCCCACCTACTAATTGCTAGAGGTTAGGACTAATATGTGGAACTTTAAGTTGAGCAAAGAGGAGTCTGGAGTTCCTAATGGTGAGAGTTCCTTATAGTTTTCTAGGAATAGTCAATAGAAAATTCCTATGGCTAGATCATAGGCTACTAAAGATGGAAAACTAAACTTCAACCAAAAGTGAGGTCAACATGGGCCTGCCAATATAAAGACATATGAATCTCATGTTGAATGGAGGTCTGGAAGTAAGACCAGAGTTATTCATTCTACTTTNTGGGTATTTTTGGTAGAATTGGGAAGCCAACCATGATATGTAAACTATGGACCAATGGAATCCTCATTTAGGTCCTCTATGTACTGGTCTTAGCTAAACCCTAACCTAGGGCTAGTGGGTATGGGGGACCATTTACATGAGTCTCCCAAAGAATCAAGGGATCCAAGTTAACCATTTTGGGTTTTGGGTTGTGAGTGATTGTGGGTGATAATGAGTGTAGGTGAGTGAACTAGCTCCAGACCAACACCCAGGGCTAACCCTAAGGTCAAAAAGTCCTATGAGGGCTCATCTTGAGAACCCCCATACTGACCCCACCTACTAATTGCTAGAGGTTATGACTAATATGTGGAACTTTCAGTTGAGCAAAGAGGAGTCTGGAGTTCCTAATGGTGAGAGTTCCTTATAGTTTTCTAGGAATATTCAATAGCAACGTTCTATGGCTAGATCATAGGCTACTAAAGATGGAAAACTAAACATCAACCAAAAGTGAGGTCAACATGGGCCTATCAATATAAAGACATATGAATCTCATGTTGAATGGAGGTCTGGAAGTAAGACCAGAGTTATTCATTCTACTTTGAGGACCCCTACTTCTAGTGACCCTACTCTTCTAGAAATCTTGAATCAAATGATGATCCAACAGGGAGATATCTTAAGAATGGTTCATAGAATGGAAAACATGGAGGCCAGAAATGCTCACAGTGATGATTTGATAAGACAAAAGTTTGAATAAGATGCTGCTTATGA
This sequence comes from Phalaenopsis hybrid cultivar, assembly GCA_002079205.1. Taxonomy (NCBI): domain Eukaryota; kingdom Viridiplantae; phylum Streptophyta; class Magnoliopsida; order Asparagales; family Orchidaceae; genus Phalaenopsis; species Phalaenopsis hybrid cultivar. The sequence goes on from JXCR01147380.1 coordinate 159,565, forward strand.
TGATGTGATGATCAGATATGTGAATGGTGATCACTCAGTTCAGTTTCCTACTCACCCTGTCTTTACTCCATATCAACAGCAGAATTTGAATGTGGAAGAAGAAGAAGAAGAAGACGATGATTGGTGATATGTTAGTTTGATCTTTCTTTTAGTTTACGTTTGATTGTACTTTGTTATTTTGTTATTTATTTTTGTTATATTGTTGAGACTGTTTGTTGTTAGATAGTGAGACTTTGTTTTTTTTTTAGATATTAAGTTGTGAACTGTAGAATTGTAAAATTGTTTGTTATTTGAAATTCAGTTTAATTCTGTTGTTAGTAGTTAGTATTTGTTAAATGTATTGTAATTAACTCTTTCTCAGCAGATTTTATATGTATTATGTGCTATTTAATGTTTTAAGTCTTGTAGCTTTTTATATTATCACCTGCAATATCTTAGAATTAGGTTTTAAAATCATAACCTTCAATAGGTAAGACTTTTCTTTATGTATTTAATGATTTCTTTCATCGTTTATTTTTTTCATTTCTTCATGCTAAATCTTTTAAAAATCTAAGTTTGGGTGGGGGGGAAAGAAAAATTCCTTTTTAAAGAAAGAAACTTAATTTTATTTGAGGTTAACTTTAGATAACTATATTTATGTTTCTAAATATAAAGTAAATTTAAGTAAAAATTTTAAAAAATAAAGGTGAATTTTAGAGAGTAAGATATTTGGTATAAGATACTAAGACTATGTTTTCCTATTTTAAGTAAAGAAATTTATATTTTTGAAGTATTAAAAATATTAAAGATTTATGTAAGAAGAAATGAATTAAACTTTATGAAATCTTTAAGCTAATGTAAATTTGTTAAGTGAAGAAATGTAAAAAGTTTTTGACTTTAAGAAGATGATAGTGAGTTCAAAATCATTACAGGTTATTAAGATATAGTAATCCTTATATATATATATATATATATAAAGAAAAGAAAAGAAAAAGGATTGAAAAGGATCCTGAGAAGAAAAGAAAAGAAAAAGATAATATGGGGAGAAGCTTGAGGAGATGCCTAATTAAAAATTGGCTTCACTTGAACCAACTTAAAGAAGAAGGCTTAGCTACATTTTCTAAACTTATATTTGAGTATTAGCTTATTTAATAGTAAAGTTTCATAAAGTTCTTTTTCATATGGATATTCTAAATGACTTTAATATGACGATTTGCAATTTTTCTTAAAAAGAATAGAGAATCAGAAATCTTAAACTTGATTGCTGGATATTCTTATACCTTTGGTATTAGCTAGAGTTATTTTAAATTTTTCTTAAGTTATGTTATTATATTTAGTGAACTAAAATATGAAAATCTAGAAGTTAAATTCTTTATCATAAGTCATATTTTTAGTAGTAAAGGAGTTACTTGAAGACAAGTAACATGTAAATTTGGGGAATTTTGACACACCAAAAATATATACATTTTTAGACCTATATTATATACTCATTTTTTTGTGATATTGCACTTTAATGGAAGGAATTTTTAATATTTTCTTGCAGGTTGTTGAATTTTAGGACTTAAAGCAAAAAGAAAGCAAAAAGGATGAAATTTCGAGTCAAAATGGAGAAGTTGAAAATTTATTCAGCACTGACAACACCAAAGTGGGTGTCGATGGCGTCGTTTAACAGAGAACATCAAATTTATTTATGGACCACTAGCGTCGATGGTGCCCGTGTTGGTTCAGACCCTATTTCTAGAAGATTCAATGAATTTGGACGCTTTTTGAAGAGTTTTTGGATGCGCCNAGATATTAAGTTGTGAACTGTAGAATTGTAAAACTGCTTGTTATTTGAAATTCAATTTAATTCTGTTGTTAGTAGTTAGTATTTGTTAAATGTATTGTAATTAACTCTTTCTCAGCAGATTTTATATGTATTATGTGTTATTTAATGTTTTAAGTCTTGTAGCTTCTTATATTATCGCCTACAATATCTCAGAATTAAGTTTTAAAATCAGAACCTTCAATAGGTAAGTCTTTTCTTTATGTATTTAATGATTTCTTTCATCGTTTATTTTTTTCAATTCTTCATGCTAAATCTTTTAAAAATCTAAGTTTGGGTGGGGGGGAGAAGAAAAATTCCTTTTTAAAGAAAGAAACTTAATTTTATTTGAGGTTAACTTTAGATAACTATATTTATGTTTCTAAATATATAGTAAATTTAAGTAAAAATTTTAAAAAATAAAGGTGAATTTTAAAGAGTAAGATATTTGGTATAAGATACTAAGACTATGTTTTCCTATTTTAAGTAAAGAAATTTATATTTTTGAAGTGTTAAAAATATTAAAGATTTATGTAAGAAGAAAAGAATTAAACTTTATGAAATCTTTAAGCTAATATAAATTTGTTAAGTGANCACATATTGGTTCTAACCTCTAGCGCTTAGTAGGTGGAGCCAACATGGGGAGCTCAAGAGGAGTCCTCATAGGACTGTTTGGTCTTAGGGTTACGCTTGGGTGGAGTGCTCTTGGTTATGTTTACACATTCACATACATACACTTGCATTCACAACCTCAACCCTTAACCAAACTAGGCCTAACTTAATCCTTTACTCTATTGGAAACTTATGTGGATAGTCCCTTAAAGCATTAGCCCTAGGCTAGGGTTTGGCTAAGACCAGCACATAGAGGATCCATAATGGGAGTTCCCTTAGACTCATGGCTCAAAAAAGGGTAGTTTTGTGATTAGCCTCCACATTAAACCCCAATTTTACCAAATACCCAATTTAGTCTTTTACCCCCAAACTTTCACCAAACTACCAAATCTCCCCAAAACCCTAAATTTTCCAAAAAACTTCCCAAAATTATCCAAATTGTCAAAGTCTCTTTAGAAAACATTTCAAACCATTTCAAATAACTCAATTTAACCAAAATACCTCAAATTCCCTAAAATCCCCGAACTACCACCAAAATTGCCAAAATTACTAAAATGATCTTCATACCCCAAAAGTTTCAAAAATCCTGAAATCTCCAAAATTATTCCAAATGTTCCCAAAATCAAATTGAACCACTCCATTTAGCGCAATTTAACCAAATTGACCTCTTTTGACCAAAATCCCCAAATTGCCCCTAAAGGCCTAAATTCCCAAATTCACCCAAACTAAAGGCCTAAATTCAGCCTCTTTCATGCTATAATTAAATTCCTTTATTGCCCAATAAGCCTTATGTTCTAATACAACTAATAAGTGACAAGTCTTTCCTAATATGAGCCTATATAGTGTCATTCCTATAGGATTTTTGTAAGCACTCCTATAGGCCCATAATGCAAAATCAAGTCTAGCATGCCAATATTTCCTATTTAGATTTACAGTCTTTTACAATAGCCCTTTAATTTCACGATTGGATACTTCTACTAAACAACTTATTTGAGGGTGATAAGCTGTGACAATTGGATGATTAATTATATAGTTCCTCCTTAATATTTCAATCCTAAAGTTCTTAAAATGGCTTGCCCTGTCTGTAATGATCACTCTTGGCATTCCAAATCTAGTAAAAATAATTTTCTTTAAAAAATGAACAACACCCTAAACATCATAATGAGGTAAAGCAACAACTTCAATACATTTTGAAACATAATACATAACTAATAAAATGTATAANAATTAAATTATTTAATACTAAATTTTCATGAAGATCTTTTTCATATGGATATTCTAAGTGACTTTAATATGACGATTTGCAATTTTTCTTGAAAAAAATAGAGAATCAGAAATCTTAAAGTTGATTGCTGGATATTCTTATACCTTTGGTATTAACTGGAGTTGATTTTAATTTTTTCTAAGTTATGTTATTGTATTTAGTGGACTAAAATGTGGAAATATAGAAGTTAAATTCTTTATCATAAGTCATATTTTTAGTAGTAAAGGAGTTATTTGAGGACAAGTAATATGTAAGTTTGGGGGATTTTGATACACCAAAAATATATACATTTTTGGACCTATATTATATACTCATTTTTTGTGATATTGCACTTCAATGGTAAGAATTTTTAATATTTTCTTGCAGGTTGTTGAATTTTAGGACTTGGAGCAAAAAGAAAGCAAAAAGAATGAAATTTTGAGTCAAAATGGAGAAGTGAAAATTTGTTCAGCACCGAGAACGCCAGACTGGGTGCCAATGACACCGTTTAACAGAGAACATCGAATTAAATTACAGACCACTGGCACCAACAGCGCCCGTATCAGTTCAGACCCTGTTTCTAGAAGATTAGACGAATTTGGACGCTTTTTGAAGAGTTTTTGGATGCGCCTATTGGAGAACCGACTCTATGCTCTATTTGGGGCCGAAATTGATCAGAAATTTGACTCTTTTTCGCCATTCCTCGCCACCATTCATTCTCTTACATACCATACACTTTTCCATCTTCATTCCACCACAGTTTTGGAGTCTATGAGTAATTTTTCTTTAAGAATTTAGAGTTTTTGTGTTGAGATTAAGTGTGAATCTTTCTCTAAAAGTGTTAGAGAAGGAGAAAAGTGAGAGATTTCTTCTTCCTACATTTTCTAGGAAAGGTTACAAGGGATTGCTTTGAAAAAGAGTTTCATATAAGTGTTGTTTGCTTTTATAGTGTTGCATGAACTTTCTTTTATATATGAAATTTGTGTTTTGTTGTATCTTTTTAATGAAGTCTGAGTAGTTTCCTTTATCCTTCTTCCTACTCTGAGATATGGTAAAATGAAGGAATAATATAGATGTGCCAATGTTAATATATAAAATAAATTGTGATGATTTTTTAACTTCGAACTTAATTTACATTTCAATCTAGCCATTTAAATTGTTAAAATTTGTTGTGAAACATATGATACAGGAAATGGAGTATGAGTTCTACACAGAGTGAGAATCACATTTGATTCCATGAAAGAGAATTTTGTTCATGGAATTAAGTGCAAATAAATAGGGATATATATTTTTGGGTGTAAAATTGGAGATTTTAGGGTGACAGACTAAATTCCTCAATTTGGTCTTAGTGTTTAAGAACTAAAGCGAGAGTTAGCCTTCAGATGAAGGGAAGTGGGAGCTCTATAGTGGGACTAAACCTAAGATTAACCAATGATTTTTTATAACACTGTATCAAGGTAGAGGATTAAAACTGCTCCTATTTGGCATAATACATATTAAAACCATTTATCTCATCTCATTTTACCAAATCTCATTGTAGTGGAGAAAAATGCTTTTTCACATAAGAAATCTTCATCACATAAACATAGTTTAATAATTTAGTAGTTACTGTTTAAACTTTGCATTTCAGTTTTGCTAATAGTTAAATAATTTAGTTATGATAATATTTTAACATTCGAAATTAGTGCCAGTAATTTTGTTTTACTTTCTATGAATTTCCTAGTTAAATTATCATTTCAAATTTAAGCCTTCCCCGTGGGATCGATATTTTGGGCTTAAATAGAAAATTTTTTATTGCTTGATAACGATGTGTATACTTGCATAGAATCCCAACATTAATTGCTTAAATTTCTTATTTATAAAAGATTGCATCAAGTTTTTGGCGTCGTTGTATAGCAGAGTCAACTTTGTATATTTTGCACAACTATATTTCATCGTGGGATCAATGCCTAATAAAAAATTGGCTTCACATTTAGCCAACTTTAGGAAAAGGGCTTTATTACATTTTATAAACTTGTATTTGAGTATTAGCATCCTTACTAATAAAGTTTTCATGAAATTCTTTTTCATATGAACATTCTACGTATCTTTAATATAAAAAATTACAATTCTTCTTAAGATGAATAGAAAATAAAAAATTTTAGACTTGAATGTTCTTATACGTTAAGTTTTAATATAAGTTATTTAAATTTTTTTAAAGTTATGTTATTATATTTATTAAACTAAATTATAGATATTGATAAGTTAATTTCTACCATAAGTCATATTTTTATGTCGTAAAAGAGTAACTTGAGGACAAGTAACATTTAAGTTTAAGGGATTTTGATACAACGAAAAAATGTGAAATTTTATGTATACATTTTATGCTTAAATTTAGTGATATTGCACTTTAAAGAAGGTCATTTTCGCATTTTGTTGCAGTTATATTGATTTTAGGCATTTGGAGCAAAAAGAAAGAAATTTGGAATCAAAATACAGAGAAGCAGTGCCAAAGGCGCCAGAATTAAGAGAGCGTGGAACTCCAGTAAACAGACACCATAGGCACCAAAGACGAATCTAACAAATTGTTGGCAGTTATTGATTATTTTTTAGAGGTTCTAGAAGACTCTAAGTAATTTAAACGCCCCATGGAGTGGTTCAATACATCTAAACACTTGAATAAAGCTCTTGAATGAAAAGATATATCTCTTGGATGAAGGGATTTGTCTTTTGATGTGAAGAGGTGTGCCTCTTGAGGAAAAATGAGGGAATTTTGAATTACTTTAGAGAAAGGGGACTGGCGCCACTCTTAAGAAATATAGGAGGTCTTGGAGTATGCGGCATGTGGAGTCTTTGAAAAGGACTAGGAGTTAGGATTTGAACTGAGTTTTCTTCTAGAGATTGTAAGAGGAGAGGACAGTGAGAGACTTCTTCTTCATTACATTTCTAATAGAGAATTTAGTGTGATTGTAAAGAGAGAAAGTGCTTCAAGGGAACATCAAGAGATTTTCTTGAGGAGTAATGGAAGAAGTGTTCTTTCTTTTCTTTATTTTTTAAACTTACTTTTATATATATAATCCATGCTTTGTCGTCCTCCTCATAAATTCTGAGTTGTCTTCCTTGTCCTTCTCCCTACAATGACATATGATTTTGTGAAGAATTAATATTGTTGTGCAAGGTTTTAAATGTCAATAAATTTTGATGATTCAAAATTTGATCTTCATTTAAATTTTGATCTGGCTAATTGAAATATTAAAATTTGTTAAGAAACATAAGATCTGACAAAGCTATGCTTTCTACAACAAGGTGAGAGTCACATTCAATTTCATGGGTGAGAATGTAGTTCATGGAGTTGAGTGCAAAAAAATAGTGAAATATATTTTGATGGAAATAGAATTGGAGATGTTATGATGACAGACTATAATCCCTAATTTGGTCTAGTTGCTTGTAAACGAAAGCGAGATGGTTAACCATCGGNAAGTTGAGTGCAAAAAAATAGTGAAATATATTTTGATGGAAATAGAATTGGAGATTTTATGATGACAGACTATAATCCCTAATTTGGTCTAGTTGCTTGTAAACGAAAGCGAGATGGTTAACCATCGGGGGAGGAGGAAGTGGGAGCACTGGAGTGGGAGCCAGTATCCTCTCAGCTTAACCATGGATTTAGGGACAAAACTCTGGATTAGCCAATAATCTTTATGCACACGATAGATTGTAAAGAATAAGATTGCTCCTATTTGACATAATACAATTTTAAATAATTTTAAATGATTTTAATTACTTCACTAACAATAAAATCATTATAAAAGGGAATGATGTTTTCTTAAATTTAAACTCTTTGTAACAAAACTTTGTTTAGTCTTAGTAAGTTTAACTTTGAAGTTTAGAAATTAACTTAGTTAACTTAGTTAACTTAGTTCTTTTAGCTACATTTCATTTTGCATACATTAAATTTACTTTAAATTTGTTTTTCTTTCTCAAGTTTTTATAGTTTCATTATTGTGTTTTACATTATATCCATAAGAATTTTCATTTCCCTGTGGGATCGAAACTTAAAACTCAATTAGAGCCCTTTATTATTTAAGTGATACATATACTTGCGTAATTACTAGGATTTGCGGCTTAAAGATTTTAAAATATAAAATAATTTATACTGAAGTGATTTTAATTGTGATTGATATGTAATTTTACTACCGTGTGTGTGTGTGTTATAGTATTGAAAGATATTTATAATTCATACATAAAATTTGCGATCACAGTTCTATAACCCATAGTGCAGAATCAAGTCTATCACACCAATCAATTTTATTAGGATTTACAGTTTTTTCCAAAATTCTTTTAATTTCTCGAATTGATACTTCTGTTAAACCATTGATCTGTGGGTGATAAGCTGTGGCAATTCGATGTTTTATCCCATATTTCTTAAGTAATGTGTTAATTTTAAAATTCTTAAAGTGACCTCCCCCATCAGTAATAATTACTCTTAGCATTCCAAATTTGGTAAAAATATTTTTGTTTAAAAATTTTAAAACACTCAGAGCATCACAATGGGGCTAATAAGATATAATTTTTTTTTTTAGGATGGTACAGATGGTCTCATTAAAATCTAAACCCCATACGTAAAAAATTTCAACTTCCAAAGTTAAATTTAAGGGCATTTCANTCATCAGTAATAATTACTCTTAGCATTCCAAATTTGGTAAAAATATTTTTTTTTTAATTTTAAAACACTCAGGGCATCACAATGGGGCTAATAAGATATAATTTTTTTTAGGATGGTACAAATGGTCTCATTAAAATCTAAACCCCATACGTAAAAAATTTCAACTTCCAAAGTTAAATTTAAGGGCATTTCATCTCTTTTAGAAATATTGCATACTCTCTGACATCGATCACAAGCTTTCACATAAGTATTAACATCCTTACACAATATAGACCGGTAAAATCTACAGTGTGAAATTTCAAATGCAGTCTTATCCACTCCAAAGTGTACCCAAAAACAAATTTATGATATTTTTGTATAACTTCCTGGGTTTCATTAATTGGTACACATCATTGTGGGACCGAGTCTCGATATTTTTTATATAAATAAGGGTCATTCAAAAAGTAAAATATTACATCGTAAGTGAATTTGTTCTTCCGATGGCTCGTTAGTCTGTGTGTTAAAATGCTACCAACTAAGTAGTTAACTATATCTACATATCACGTTATATACATTCAACAACAACATAGAGTTGTTCATCAAGAAAATTTTCATTTATATCATCCTCAATGTTTTTTTTATTTTATTGTTCAAGTCTTGACAGATGATCAACTATTTGATTATCAACACATTTCTCCTTCGACTAGCCAGATAGCTATGCTTTTTTTTCAGTAACATTATCATTGAGTATCCAGATTGTCAATTCATGCATTGTAGGTGGAGTAAAACCAAATCCAAACTTAACCACTTCTTCATAGGCATATAATATGGGTCAGTGGCAACATTAAGCGTTAATCCTACTAAGTGGCAGAATTTACCAATTAACTACATGCTTTTTTTTTTCTTTCTTCTTTTTTCCAGTTGGAACTTAAAAGATGGTGAAAGAATCCATTGGACCTCTAACTCATGATGGCTCTGCGATGAGTCAAATAATGATGAATTGGTGGCATTTTTACTTTCACCAATATTTGTTGCACTGCTTATAATCTTACTTAATAAACCGTCACATTTTCCTTTGACTTTTGCATCTTTTTCTAATGCCTTCTTACATGGTGCATGGTTTAATGCCCTTGTGTGTGCTGGCAAGATGTTGTTTCATCCTATTTACTAGTCCACTACACACTTGATTACAAAACTAACATCTGAAATACTTTTCATTGAGTATGTTTGTTTTATATTGCCACACAAAGTCCTTCTTACTAGTGTGATTATTACCAGTCACACAATCTTACTCATCCATTACGACATTACGGTTTACTACAAACATGAAGAAAACTAACAAAATTGTGGTTTACAATAGCAAGAGTATTCTCTAGCAAATGTTTAACATGAAAAAAAAAAATCTGTATTTTACTGTAACTGTAGTGAAATTATTGTAGCAACAGTAAACTCCAATGCATGGACGAAGCAAAAGGGCCTGTGACGGCAGAATTGCCTGAATGGGAGACGAAGCAGATAGTCATTCAAGCGGTATGAAGCAATCCTTCATCGGGACGAAGAAGACGATGTGANTATGTATTTTACTGTAACTGCAGTGAAATTATTGTAGCAATAGTAAACTCCAATGCATGGACGAAGCAAAAGGGCCTGTGACGGCAGAATTGCCTGCATGGGAGACGAAGCAGATAGTCATTCAAGCGGTATGAAGCAATCCTTCATCGGGACGAAGAAGACGATGTGAAGGCCTGCTGTGGGAGCGAGGAAGCAAACGACGGCGGGATCTTCTGTGACTCTATGTGGAGGGAGGAAACAAAGGGACAAAGGGTCCGAAAGCCATACTGGAGACCTCACACGATGTGAATTGGGTAAGTATGTCGAATTAGGGATATTTTTCCCATTTTATTTGATTAATAGGTGGGGGTCATTCCTACGCTTACGCCCTGTGAGGCTGAAATTACGCTTCGTGCATTCCCAGGTTTATGCCCCATGAGTTTTACACCCCGCTCATAAGCTTGGATAAACTTAAATTTGCACCTTTGAAGAAACATCCACATAGATCTACAAGGATCTCTTTAATAATGCAACTCATGGTTGCTGACAATAATATTTCAGTTAAATTAGGCCTAGTACCTCTTCTAACCATGTAGATCAGAGACCAAGATAACCAAAAGATCAAGATAACCAACAACGACGGAACACTGATGTCCTGATCAAAGTCGTCATCATTTCCCCCCAACATCTAATTTAAGCTCCAAGTGATAAATTTTACAACATAATCATATTTTTGTTACTACTAAATGCTAAGTCTTCATCGTTAAATGACTAGCCTTAATTGAAAGTGTTCTCCATATTATCGGGAAGAATAATTAACTATAGAGGCTTGCGCATCTGGGAAACCTCTAACCCTAGATCAAAAAGATCTCGCAATAATGAGGAGAAATCTCTGGGCATTGCCATATCTAACAAAAATCTGAGCCTCGAAAAAACAGAAAGCAAGACATTGGAATTTTGGGTCCGTAACCAGTACCATCATTGTCATTATTCTACTAATTTAGAATCAGCTTTTAAGAGTCCTCATTTTAAGCAATAAACACATTTCCTGGGTCATCAATTTTGTCAAGCGGGACTTAAGAGTATCTATAATAAACCAGGATAATTGGAATAACCCAAGTAGTTTTGGTCTGTGTAAACAGTGCTTCAAATACACTATGCACACAACGGATGAAGGGAAGAACTTATATTAATCTCTCGTAAGCAATTACACTAATTAATCTAATTTACAAAGGAAGCAAAACTGTTTTGAAATGTAAGCTACCGGAGGAAAACTGAGGCATACCCAGTGCATGCCCTCCCATACTTCATTCTCTTACGAGCTAAAATGCCTGCAGCAGTTTAAGAATTATGATAACTTCCAGCTAAATTCATGATTATCTCTTCTTGGTATTCGCAACTAAAGGAAACTCCACGAGAACAATAAAAGATGATCTCTCTGCTTCCCTAAGATATTGTACTGTGCCATTCATGATCTTCACAAGTTTCTGACTTAAGAACAAACCAAGGCCCTCCCTTGAAATGCCTGGATTTTGGTGAAACATCTCCTGCACCAAAGTTTCCGGAATGCCTGGTGCAGGGTGAATAATCCTGAATCAAAGACATCAGAATAGAATCAAACAATTTAAGAAGTTGACGATAACCCGCCATTAACTGAGATTAAAATTTCACTTCATGTAAATAATAAGATGTGATTCAAATTTTACCTAACATCAAGATGGACGATCTGCACTCCAGTTGCTAGATTTTGTTTTCTTGGGATGGCACATAGAACTACTGATCCTCCAGCCTGTGGGCTGAACTGAATTGCATTTACAAGGATGTCTGCCAGAACTTGCTGAAGCCTTAAGTTGTCTCCATAAAGATACATAGAGGAAATTTCTGCAGGAGAATCATGAATAAGTGAGATCTGACGTTCCCTGCTTAGATCCATCCCCTGGACAATGACCGCTTCAAGAGCGTCCCCAAGGTTAAATTCTACCATGTTCAGCTCCAAATAGCTGTTTAAGAAAAAGTAGAGCGAGCAAATTTCATTGGCCGCACATATAAGTTAATTCGATAATTTTAAAAGGTTGAACAGTAGTAAATGGGATAATGAACCATTTCGTAAGACTTCAATTATGCCAGAAAAAAAAAAGTGTCGTGAGACTACCAAACCAAATAAACTATTAGACTATTCAAAGCTAACGAGTATGAATATATTTCTAAAATTATAAATGTAGTTAATTCATGCTTATATATTTCCAGCAAATATCACATCTAATGATACCACAATAGGCAGAAATTGCATGAAATATAATGCCAAGAAGTTTTAGTCATCATTAGCCTTATGCCGACATACAATAGAACATGGAAGTATACTCACGTATTTTGAATAAATGAATGTTCTAAACTATAACAAGACCATTAACTAAAATAATAATTATGAAATGTAGAAAATCTAATATAATGTTATTAAACTGATATTGCGGAATGATTAAAGTGTTGACAAAAAACCAAGTACAATACATGGAAAATAAAACCATAAGTTATATGTTAAACATCATATTAGAAGATGGGAAAACTACTATGTTGAGCGTAAAATAAAAAAACGGGAGAAAGGAAAAAATATAAATAAATTAATTAATTAATTAATTTTAAAAAAAAGATATCACCTCCTCCGGCAAGTTCAAGCCCGTGTCTAGCTCAACAACTGCTCCCGCTCTTCCTTGGTTACAAATAGATAAGAAGTATTTCTTTCATCCCCCTGGCTCACTTCAANGATTAGAAGATGAGAAAACTACTATGTTGAGCGTAAAATAAAAAACGGGAGAAAGGAAAAAATATAAATAAATTAATTAATTAATTAATTCCAAAAAAAAGATATCACCTCCTCCGGCAAGTTCAAGCCCGTGTCTAGCTCGACAACTGCTCCCGCTCTTCCTTGGTTACAAATAGATAAGAAGTATTTCTTTCATCCCCCTGGCTCACTTCAAAACAACCGCACGAAGCCCTTGCAAAACCTTCGTCTCCCCACTGTTCCCTCTCCGCTCACTTTTAAAACCACACAAAACCCCCTAGCCTTCCTTCTCCTTCTTCCTATTTGTCGCTACTCCCTCATCTCCATTTTGTCCGCTTCTATTCAAAGCCCACACGCATTGCATCTCTTCCCGCTTCCTTAATTACGGTGAACAAATTAAACCCATAACAAACTAGAAGAAAAAGCAACAACGGGATCGTACTGAATAACGACCTCAGAATCCCTCATCATTTTTGCAGCAGGAAGCCGCCCAACTTTCTCTTCCGCTTTACCCTAGCCCCGCATGCGAGAGTCTCTATGCCTAGCCTGAAGACGACATCCACTCCTTCGCACAACGTCCCTCCCTGCGTCAGAATCCACNCGAAACAACGGGATCATACTGAATAACGACCTCAGAATCCCTCATCATTCTTGCAACAGGAAGCCGCCCAGCTTTCTCTTCCGCTTTACCCTAGCCCCGCATGCAAGAGTCTCTATGCCTAGCCTGAAGACGACATCCACTCCTTCGCACAACGTCCCTCCCTGCGTCAGAATCCACGCCTTGACAGTTCTTCTCGCCATCGAAAAATCGCACGCCTACTTCGTCTCCCCTTTCGTACCGCAATTCTTACAAAACAACTGCGTCAAAGGCTAGCTAGGAAATCAACACCAAGATTGTGATGCACAGCACCTCTGAAATCCCCAGCTCCTGTCCGCTGAAATTTCCAACTCCGTTGTCCCTCCCTACACTGCCTCATACGTGACCCAATCCTTCTTGCCTTCCTTGCTCCAGAGTCATTTCTCCCGGGTGTGATCCTTCTTGCACTAAACTGAAACCACAACCCCTCTACCCTTAATTCGTTCGAGCCCAATCACCCAAACTTGAACCAAGCTGCACCCTCTGCCATAACCCGAAATCGAGGCTGCTCAATCTTGGTCGCACGCCCTTTCCGACACCTTGTTGGTAGACAAAATTGAACACAAGCACCTATAGACACATACCCGAGCCACTAATACCCTAAGGTTAGCATTTCTCTTTTTTTTATTATTAGTATCAAGATTGTATATTACATAAAATTCATTAAAAAAAAGAAAAAAAAAAATCGTTGTAATTGTTTATTTCATTATTCATCGTTGTCATTGTAGATCGTCGTAAATATCGTCGCTTCACTCAAGAAAGTAAGAAAATGGGGCAATATGACAATTTTTTTCAAAATGTTCACTTGAGCCCCCTTAGAAATTAAGTACCATTTGGAAGAAGTGCAAACTCATTTGAAAGGTTTTATAAAATTATAGATTTAAAATGCTTGTCCCGACAATCACGAATACTCGTCCTTGGGAATAAATCACCATTCAAAAAAAGTAAAGTGCTGCTCGAGGAAATGCTTGCTTGTGATTTGACTTTTTTTTCAGATACATTGAAGCCTATAGTGTCTTTTAAGATTATGGGTTTACATGCATGTTTTGCTCTTCAGCCCTCAGTATTTCGCGGCACTGACCAGGGAGTTTTTTAAGACAGTTGGGAAGGTTGACATTCTCTCGGTGTCTTCTAACAAAGGTGGATGCGAGAGGCTACAAAATTTTCAGGTGATTTTGTCACACTCCATCTGCCCCCCTCTTTTAAGAGTCGACTGAGGTGCAAAAGAGAACAATTTGAACAAACTAATTTCTCACCAACATTCNAGCACTGACCAGGGAGTCTTTTAAGACAGTTGGGAAGGTTGACATTCTCTCGGTGTCTTCTAACAAAGGTGGATGCCGAGAGGCTACAAAATTTTCAGGTGATTTTGTCACACTCCATCTTCCCCCCTCTTTTAAGAGTCGACTGAGGTGCAAAAGAGAACAATTTGAACAAACTAATTTCTCACCAACATTCATCCAAATTTATAGAATCATGACCCGATGGTGATGAATTATTCTAGCTAAATTGCTGCAAACATACGTCATACATTACATTTCATAATTAATTCATATTCATAATCAGAAGCGTGAAAAATAATATAATCAAAATATATAATTATACAAAACTACTAAATCCAACATAATAAAGGTGTGTACCCACAAACTATATAAGCTCCCAAAACTATATATTACAAAAGTTGTACAACTCATACATGGCTACTCGCCCCGATGTTCCTTACGCCTTCCTGAAATTAGACAACGTCAAATGGGTAACAAAATAATCAAAGCTAACATAAGATTTTACATGTAAGAGAGACAATATGTATGCTTGTATTAAACTGTACATATTTACACACAAGTTACAACATGNAGCTACTCGCCCCGATGTTCCTTCCCCCTTCCTGAAATTAGACAACGTCAAATGAGTAACAAAATAATCAAAGTTAACATAAAATTTTACATGTAAGAGAGACAATATGTATGCTTGTATTAAACTGTACATATTTACACACAAGTTACAACATGGTAGAATCATGTAAAATATGAAAAGAAAGCAGACAGCACAGAAAATCATGGCGGTTGTATAAACTATGTATAGTCATAAGCATATATTCATAAGCATGTTCATAATAATGTAATCTTAATAATGTCATCATAGCAGTGTCATCATAGTAATGTCATTAGTAAATTTATAAGCCTCAACTATTTTCATGTCCTATCAAATCATGGGTCGTCGTTCTGTCTCAAAGGTCATATTAACAATCGACGAGAGTTGGCCCCCAAAAGTGTANATAATCTTAATAATGTCATCATAGCAGTGCCATCATAGTAATGTCATTAGTAAATTTATAAGCCTCAACTATTTTCATGTCCTGTCAAATCATGGGTCGTCGTTCTGTCTCAAAGGTCATATTAACAATCGACGAGAGTTGGCCCCCAAAAGTGTAGTTATCAATAGCCCCGTTGATACCAACGATTCCTTATGTTATGTCACCGCCTGATAAAAAAGGTTCACAAAATTTCGACATTGTTTGGACATCAGGAGTTGGGAATATCACATCCCTACATAACATACCTGCAAGCGCTCATTTAATACTCTACCCATAACATTCCTTATGANTGATTCCTTATGTTATGTCACTGCCTGATAAAAAAGGTTCACAAAATTTCGACATTGTTTGGACATCAGGAGTTAGGGAATATCACATCCCTACATAACATACCTGCAAGCGCTCATTTAATACTCTACCCATAACATTCCTTATGACATTTCTTAAAGCATACTATCTGTATCAAACATTCATAAGCATTTCATATAATGCATGCATGAATCATAGAAAATGAATACATGCAGGAAACTTTTAAAATAATCATGGTCATATGTATCGTAGCATGAACAAAACATAATAACATCCATGTATTGTAAGAAGAAATCAACTTGCATTCATACATTCAATGCAGAAATTCATCCACAATTTACAAGAAAATTTTAAATGCATCCATGTCAAATGTAAAATCATATAAAACCTATAGAATATTATTTTTCTTAAGTTAGTACAAGATTATTACCTTACTTAACTGGATAGCTTTACGATGAGTTTCCTCATGCTCACCTCGCGCTCGGCGCGCAAAAATTCTTAAGCAACTTGGGGTTTCATCAAAATTGTTTTGTAACGTGTATTAACTCTTAAATGGCAACACATACCTCAAGCATGCTTCTTAGCATAACCCAACATTTCTCCCATCCACCTAAACTTCTCCCCTCTTCCTATAACACATCACTCCTCCCTTCCCGTTCACTAATTTCGTGCTGAAACCCTTACAAAAGCACACAAACCAAATTTGACGCTTCTGACACAAGTTCGACACTTGTTACAGTGACCGAAAATAAAGAAGTGCACAAAATCGAGGCAAATGACAAAAGAAAAGTGTGAGAAAGGAAAGAAACATTTCTATGAGCGTTAAAGTGAGCTTCGTAAAACAAGATTTCCTCTCGGACCGCTGAATCAAAGTTTGTGACCCTCTGCGGGTCGCAAGGATCGTGCGGCTACAATGTCAGGATCGGTGCTCTAGCTGGATCCCTTGTGCCGAGCAAAATCAAAACAGTGAGAAGGAAATCAGGATAAGAGAGGAATTTCAAAGGCTTTGGAGACACAGTTCGATCGAACCAACAATAAATATCGCAGAGAAAGGCGCTGTCTACAGTGTATGCACGAGACATTAGAAATAATTAGGTTTAATTAAAGATAATTAAGCTCGTAACTTTAAAATTTTATCTCTCAATCCGTTCAAAATTCATGCATAGTGTTGTATATTGAATTGATCAATTCGACATGCAAAATTTTATAAAAAAATTTTGGTTCGATTCTGAGAGGTGTGAATTAGGACCAAGTGGTTGATAAACTTATCCAACTAAATTGTCCACCCTTGTCGCACCTCAACCGACTCATAAAGGGAGCCTAGTTGGAATGTGATGGATTTGGATATGTAAATAAAATAGAACCATGGACTTCCACAGTTATAAAATTATTTTTAAAAAAAAAGAAAATATGAATCATTTTAAATTTAAAATATTTGACAATTTGGTACTTTGAAATGTAGGCTCTTAGAGTTTCTAAGAATACTATAAATTCTAGACTTTTGAAATTTAGGCTCCTTAAGCTTAAATGTATTAAAAATTTTGAGCTTTACATTTAAGCACTCAGGGTCTTAAAAAGTTAAAATTTTGGGCTTTCAAACTTGACTCCTATGGTTTAAAAATAATTCAAATATGTGAATTTAGAAAATTAAAAGTGGATTTTGCAACATGTTTACAAGCGAGCAGAAGGCAGTAGTTAAAATGCTTAAAAGTGAACTTTTACGTGCATTGATGTATTAATTTAAATAAACTAAGTTTATATAATCATATGCCTTATATGTGCATTTTAAAATGACTTCTTGGTAAATTGAATTAAAGCATGCAAATACTTCATAATGAGTGTAATTGCATCTCCTGACTATGTCAAGTGAGCTATTATATTTTGAAGAGCACAAAAGCCTAATAATCAATCATGCATGTGTATCAAGACCCATACAAATGCATGGTATAGATGCAATAATAAAATATGTGCAATCCTCCAAAACTATAAACCCACATAGGCTCCAACTAAAATACCAAGTGCATTAGCGAATAGCTCATGAATGCTGCATGAATTAAGGTCAAACTTGTTTTCAAATAACTCATATTTTGAAAATCAATCCATTGTGTTGCATTGCCTATAGAACAAGATTGTAAGTCTCACCCAACCAGTTTGATTCCTCTTGAAAGGACTAAAGTCAACAAGTCTAGTAATTTTGAAATAAATGTCCAAATAAGAAGATAAGAATTTGCAAGTTCAGATCACCTAGTCTGATCTTCTACCTTATTAAGATTTGAGTCGACATAACTTATATCTTAAAAAACTTAAACTAACAAACTCAAACGAACTTCAAATATGTCGTGTTGATTAAAAATATCAATAGAAGTTAATTTCAAACCAACATTCAAACTAAATTTTCAAATCAACACTTAGAGTTAAAATTAATCTCTTTAAGACTTTAAACAAACTTCATCCACCCTCTGCAATAGCTTGTCGAGGAGATTATAGTTTTTATCTGACTATCTCACAAAAGAGCTAATGTCACATTGAGTGCATCATTATATTCACACTCAAAATAATTTCATAACAGTAAGAATGTGACCCAAATCATCTGTCACAATGGTTTGTCCCAAAGGCTTCCCTAAATATCAGTTACGATCATAGCTCCCTGACTAGATGGTCGCTGTCAAATAGCACAATTATATCAAGGTTACAATTGCAGCCTGTATGTTCTCCAATGATTGTCTATCCTTTGAGTTGTGAGCCATAAAAATATAATTGATTGGCACAGAGCCTTCTGTTAGCTAAGATCGCTTTAAATTTATTCTCGTTGATAAACATCCACCTCAAAACTACAAAGATACATTAGAGGACGCAACAGATGATTGCTGACAAGGAATTCTTCAGTCCAATTGGGTCGACTACTTCCTCTCACTAAATAGATCACGCTCTATAATGAACCGGGATGATGAACCATGAGATCTTGATCGGGTTCGATATCATGTCCGCCATCATCTGCTTTAAGCTCATATTAATAAATTTTACAATTTAAGCCATATGTTCGCTACTATTAAAACTGATCACGATCTACAATGGAGTCTAAAGGCCTCCGTTTGAGTAGAACTAAAGATAAATACATGGAATGTAATTTTAGTAGTAGTAGCTCTAGTGACAGAGTTGTAACTATGGGTGTTCAAATTATCAAAAGTTGTGAACATTATAGATATCTCAGGTCTGTTGTTCAAAGTGATGGTGATAAAGATGAGGATGTTATTGGTAGAATTCAAGTTGGTTGGTTGAAGTGGAGGAATGTTTTAGGCCTATTGTGTTATAGAAAAGTACTACTTAGACTAAAAGGAAACACTCTATGGTGCTGAATGTCTTTAAAAGAGAAGCATTAAACTAAGTTAAGTGATGCCGAAATAAGAATGCTTAGGTGGATGAGTGGTTTTACACTTAGAAACAAAATGCAAAATGAATATATCCATGATAGGGTTGGTGTAGCTCCAGTGGTGGATAAAATTAGAGAGAATCATTTTAGATGGTTTGGTCAAATTAAACGTCAACCATCTGATGACCTGATTAGAAGAGTAGATGCTTTATATTCAATTTATTTTAAGAAAGGCAAGGGTTGTCCTAGAAAAACTTGGGCATATTGTATAAAAAATAATCTTAATTTATTAGAATTAAATGAAAATATGACACTCCATAAGATGCATTGGAAAAAAATGATTCATGTACCCGACCCCACTTAGTAGGATAAAGGTTTGTTGTTGTTTGCAGCTACTATATTAAATAATCAACTCTAAATAATTAGTCTTAATCAAAAGTGCACTCCTATTATCAGGAGGGGTAATTAACCATATGAACTTGCGATTATGGAAAACTTCAAACATCGGATCATAAACTCCTCAAAAAATGAAAGTGAAATCTCTAGATAGTATCTTATCTACTATTCCATCAATCTTCNGTAGTATCCACTATGTAACATTTATTATCTTTTCTAATTGTCGTATACTCAATCGATTTTAACACTTTAAAAGTAACTTCTTGGTCATTAACTCTCATAGTCAATTCTTCTTGTTGCACGTCTATAATCGCTCGTCCGCTGGCTAAGAAAGGACTCCCTAAAATGATAAGCATTTCTTTATCTTCCTTTATACCCAAAATAATAAAATTCACGAGAAAGATAAATTTATCCTCTTTTACAAGTACATCTTCTATAATCCCCTTCTGATAAGTAATAGATTGATCAGCTGATTGAAGGGTTAGTGTTGTGGAAGAAATATCTCTTGAGCCTAATCTTCTGAATATTGACTTCCACAATAATATATCTCTAATTGCACAAAGTATAAGTAAGCTACTAGGATCCATGAGTTTTTGAGGGAGCTATTTATGATTTATTGCACTACATTCTACACCTAGTGCAACAGTCTCAAAAACTTTAAACTTCCTCTTTTTTTTTATTTCTTTCATAAACTTGGCATTACTCAACATCTGTTCCAAGCCTTCAACAAAAGGAATGTTAATTGTAAGTTTTTTAAATATCTAGAAAAATCTTGAAAATTGCTGATCCAACTTCTGTTATCTAAGTCTTTGAGGATATGGTGGTAGTGGTCTTTATAAATTGATCTTAGTTGGAGAGATAGACTTTTCTACCTCCTTAAGATTATTTTCTTCATGCATTTCAGTTTGTTTGTTCTCCTTCTTAACTTCAATCTCCTTTTGAATTCCAACACTTAATTCCCTTCCACTCTTGAGTTGGACAGTCTTAACTTGCTCTTGCTCCTTGTTTCAAAGTTACGAGGAAGCATTCACTAAGGCCTATTGCTAAGTGCATTAGCAATTTGTCCATGTTGATTCTCATTATTTTTTATGGCAGCACTTTGACTTTGTAATTGATTCCCCATCTGTAACACCACTTCTTCTATAGACAACTTCTTCTCCTTAAGTTGTTGGTGATTTGTAAATTCTAAAGGATAGGAAGGTCTATAGCTACTATGATGTTGATTGTTCCAGTTTCCCAATCGGTTTGCTTGAGTGTTCCCTCATTGTTAATTTCTACCACCATAATTATTATTACAATTAAAGTTAGGGTGATTTTTCCAACTTGGATTGTAATAGTTAGAATATGGATTATTGGATCTATTTTTAATTACATTTAAAATCTCTAATGATTGTTGAGAATCAATCATCTAGCCTAATGAATTTTCTTGTATAACATGAGGTGTTTGAGAAAAGTTCATTCCAATTTTATCAAACTTCCTAGATATTGCAGCAACTTAAGATGTCAGTATAGAAATTGCATCATTATCATGAACACTAGTTACTTTCTTAGAATTTACCCTTTCAGAGGGTCATTGAAAATTGTTTCTAACCATCTCTTCAGTTAATGCATAAGCTTCATCAAATGGTTTTGACATTAATGATTCTTCAATAATAGCATCAATAATAAATATAAGGGATCATACTAACCCATTATAAAATGTTTGAATAATTATCCAGTCTGGTGTTGACCTCACTTTTGGTTGAGGTCTAGTTTCTTCTTTAGAAA
>JXCR01147380.1:188110-221174 GCA_002079205.1 Phalaenopsis hybrid cultivar
TAGAAACCAACCTCACTTTCTTAATTGAAAAGATAAGTTAATAAATTTTTAAATTATTAAAATTTGGAAGTTTATTAAAATAAAATGAACCAAGAACTTAGGGGTGTGACTTTTTAGGTCAATAATTAATCAATTTAATACCCCTATTTGATTTTCAAATGAAATTAAAATCATGAATCATGACCACCTAAAACTTAACCTTTTTAAAACTAATTAAGACACTCACCTAGATCTTAAGTGCTTAGTAGTGACTTAGGTCAAATCAAGTTTCATTTCAATGAGGATTAGGAAAGTAAATATCAATTAAAATTGAGACATCTTTCAAACACTACAAGCCTAATTAGAACCAAAATTTGGCTAAGTGTTCCAATAACACTAACTTGCCTCTTTAAGGGTCTTTCACCCACATCAAAATTTGGCTAAGTGTTCCAATAACACTAACTTGCCTCTTTAAGGGTCTTCACCCACATAATCTTCAAAATTAAATTACAACTAATAATTACCTTACTCTTAGGGATAATTGAGACATGAAGGCTCACTGAGCACTAAGGGTATTTATAGGATGAATAATTAAGCAACATAATAAGTTTAAAAGAACTCGGGATTTTCCACCAGGCAGCGAGAGAGTTGCACGGACTTGCTTCTTTCTCTAGATCTGTTGGATACCTTGGAGATCTACTAAACTTAATATATTTTGCTTGACAACATCATCCTTAATTAAACTCCTAAGGATGTTGGATACCTCGGAGATCTACTAAACTTAATATGTTTTGCTTGACAAAATTATCCTTAATTAAACTCTTAAGGACCACCAAGATATGACCTAGGGTTAGATAGGTCCTCAAAATTTTACTTCCCTGTTTCATATAAACTGCCTGAACATGCCCTTTGAGTTTCAAGTGGTGGAACGAGAAGACTCGGCAGGTACGCTTTTACACTTTTCAGCGTCGTCTTTCTTTTACTTTCATACTGTACTTTTATACCTGCAAATTTTCATGCTAAACAACGATATCACCCTACATGAAAACTAAAACTATTAGGATAGCCACAAAACCAAAACCAAAACTAAAACTAAATCTAAAATCAACCAAGATAAAATTCACTCCCACAACATTCAAAATATAAAATAACTCAAAATTTAATCACAAACATCACACAAAAATACAAATTGCAACTAAATTAAGACATCTCTATCGGATGATTAGGAATTCCTCCGAGGAGGAAACCTACGGTTGCTAACGAGGCTCCTCACGGTCTAAATAAAATTATGGAACTCGTTAAATTGAGTTTAGTAAATTCATTTGGACTAAATGAATCCAATAGAAAATAGTGATGTTGGAACGAGGGAACCGTAGGATCCTAACCAGTGTCGCTCTAATAAACTTTAACATGCCCTCAAAAAATTTAAAGAACTTCAACCATAAGACCGCCTGATTTAACATCATAACTTGACACACTAGAAAACTCAAACTCGTCACAGCAAGGAGCTTGGAGCTAGCATGGTGGGCAGCACGGCCATCTTCAACCGCAAAACCTGTCTTCCCTAACTAAACCAATCTTCCTTCCTTAGACTTAAACAACAAAGATATATGACTTCAAGGTTGCTTTCTTATGTAACGTAAATCCTCACCTTATCTTTAGTCCTTTTTTATAGCCCTGCTATATGAATATAAGCCCTAACTCATCTTAAGGGTTCCGAGGTTATCGTTTGTCACGACCTAAACTCTCACATCTTCCAGGAGGTTATCGTTTGTCACGACCTAAACTCTCACATCTTCCAGGCTATTTGTGTGATCATTTCACACAAATGTAAACCCTACTTAAAAAAAATTGGCAGGATAAAATAACTAAACATTCCTCCTCAAAACTAAAGCCAAACATTAGGATAGCTTGGGAAGTCACTGAGGTTCCTCTCTAGATCAATGACATCCCCTAGTTCTTTCTCCTTTGGACTCAACAACAAAATGTTCCAAATTTGAACCAATCGTCTGTCACACCTCTACGTCTGATCTCATTGAAAGGTCTTACCCTTTGAAATTCTTTGAAGATAATATTTCTTGATTTTTATCGATAGTCTTCTTAAGTGACTTTGGTCATTTAAGATGTAATTAACTATAAGAGCTTGCCCTTATAGGAAGCTTTTCTTGAACCCAGCTTAATATAAACCATATTTAATTCTTTATATTAAATAAGAGAACTTGTCGGCAAATACAAAAGTTTTGCAAAAATTCTTTATATTTTGCTTGCCCTTAGTTTATTTGATCGAGTCTCATCCTCAAGCCTTGTGTTTATCCTTTAGGATAGATACAGGATTTGAGGTACAACGCTCTTTCATTTAAACTATTAAAAATATGGGGTCGGTTTGATTTCATAATTTTTTAAAACTAAATATATATATGTAAATTAAATTGTACTACCAAAGCGGGCCACGGAGTTTCGATTCCGGTGACCAACAGCTTCTTACGGGCAACTCTCCAACCAAAAATAGCGCCGACAGTATGTTCATTACCAGTTGATGGGAGATATCAGAGGAGGAGAAACCACTGAAGATGAGGCAGAATAATTGAAGAATTTGGACTCTCTCTAGTAGTTTAAAGTACTTATGTACTTAATGTGATTGAGTGGATTTAATTTTGTTTGCTTTGCTTTAGAATTCTAAACTTTGATTGTTTGTATAGTTTTGTGTCAGCGTTTAGTGTTGTGGCTTGATTTTGACGCTGATTTATAATTTAATTTTTTTTAGTATGTGTGAAAGTGTAAATAGAAAAATGTGTTTGTAAAAGTTTGTTTTCATATATAAATATTAGTATGTTGTTGTTTGTGAAAATGACTCTTTGTGAAAATGACTCTTTGAGAAAATGTTTTTTTTTGTGAATTATTGTTAGATAAAAATTTATGTTTAAAAATACTAAAAAGACTTTGGAGAAAATTGAAAGGAAATTGAAAATTGAAAATTTTGAAAAATGGAATTTTAAGGTCTTAGCGCCGAGAGTGCCCTCTACCTGAGATCAGCCTTTACCCTTTAAATTTTGCAATTTTCACTATAAACCGCCATTTTTACCCATTGGATCACCTTCAACCTCTGATTTTTGCACTTAGGGCTCGCATTTGCTTGGATTTTAGGCGATTTTAAGGCAAATGAACTTTGCATTTCATCTTCTCTAGGTAAGAGCTACACTTTGAACTAAAAAATTTTGATTTTCACCAAGGATTTATCTCACATTGCCGAGATCCAAAAAATTTTGGAATTTTTTGAGACATTTTGAGAAAATCCTTTGGTGAAGAACTCTTACTTAATATATTTAAGTATAAAGCGCTTTACGTTGTGATTTTTGGAATTTATTCAAATTTTTTTTATATTTCTCTAGATTTCCCATGACACCAAGAATGAGCAAAGGAAAAAGAAAAGTAGATTATGATGAACAAAAATTTGTTAGCTTCAGGGCTAGTGCTCAATTCAATAGTCTACTTGAGCATAAAAAAGTAATTATTGATCATGGTTTTAAAAATTTGGGTGGAGAAGTCTCCTGATTAATCAATGTTCGGCAGTGGGAAAATTTCTGTTATTTTACTGCCGATGCGATTATTAGTATAGTGATGGAATTCTATGCCAACTTTACTGAAGCTTCTGATGACTTTGTTTTTATTCATGGGAAAATGGTGGAGTTTTCTCCAAGAAAAATTGATGAGTTTTGTCAGTTGGAAGATGTTTACAGTTGCCAGTATAAATCATTTTCTGCTACTAATGAAGACTTAGATGAAGTTATTTCTTTTCTTACTTATGGAAGAGGGACCTGGAAAGTCAAAAATGGTGTTAAGGTAAACTTTCCTCTTTTTATGTTTAATGTAGTATCTAAGGCAAGACACTACT
Source organism: Phalaenopsis hybrid cultivar (assembly GCA_002079205.1). Classification (NCBI taxonomy): domain Eukaryota; kingdom Viridiplantae; phylum Streptophyta; class Magnoliopsida; order Asparagales; family Orchidaceae; genus Phalaenopsis; species Phalaenopsis hybrid cultivar. The sequence continues at coordinate 191,982 of JXCR01147380.1, forward strand.
TTATTTCTGGAAGAATGCTTCCGACAAATCATCATAGTGAGGTGACCAAGGATAGAGCCATCCTGAAATTTTGTATTCAGCAGTGGATGAGGATAAATGTAGGATTTGTTATCTATATGAACACTAGATCTAATGATTTGAGAGAGACCACTGGTGGTTTAGCACACCCTGCACTTACTTTTATACTCTGTGAATAGGTAGGAGTTGATTTTAGACTTGTGGAAGAGAGGATTGAGCCTCTAAGACTTATTGGGCCTGCCAATATAAAGACATATGAATCTCATGTTGATTGGAGATTTGGAAGTAAGACCAGAGATATTCCTTCTACTTCTAGTGACCCTACTATTCGAGAACTATTGGACCAGATGATGATCCAGCAGGGAGATATCTTAAGAATGGATCATAGCTTGCAAAACCTGAATATCAGAAATGCTCACACTGATGATTTGATACGGCAAACATTTGAATATGATGTTGCTTATGATGATTCGTTGATGAGATACATGAAGGGTGATCATTTAGTTCAGTTTCCTACTCACCCTGTTTTTACTTCAAATCAACGATAGAATTTGGATGTAGAAGAAAACTATGATGATTGGTGATTCAAATTTTTTTTTATTTTATGTTTGATTGTACTTTGTTATTGTTTTGTTTTTTTTTTTGTTATATTGTTGAGACTGTTTGTTAGATTGTGAGACTCTATTTTGTTGTTATGTTGAGCTGTGAACTATAGTTTGTAAAGCTATTTTCATTTATGGAATTGAGTTTAATTCTATCATTAGTTTTTGTATTTTATTAAATTTATTTTAATCAACACTTTCTTAGCATATTTTAGATGTATTATGTGCAATTTAATGTTGTAAGTCTTGTAGCTTTTTATATTAGCATCTGCAGTATTTTAGAATTAAAGTTTCAAAATTAGAACCTTCAACAGGTATGTCTTTTCTTTATGCATTTAATGTTCTCTTTCTCCCTTTATTTTTTCAGTTTTTCATGCTAAATCTTTTAAAAATTTATGTTTGTGGGGAAAGAAAGATTGCTTTTTAAAGAAAAAAACTTAATTTTATTTGTCCTCACTTAGTTATATTTTAAAAAATTTTAAATTTAACATAACTTTTAGTATTAGGGGTTAACTTTAGATAACTATATTTATGTTTCTAAATATATAGTAAACTTAAGTAAAAAATTTCTAAATAATAAAGGTTAATTTTAAAGATTAAGATATTTGGTATGATAGAATAAGACTATGGTTTCTATTTTAAGAGGTTAATTTTGAGATTTAAATATTTAGTATAAAAAAAAAAACTATGTTTTTCTATTTTAAGGAAAGAGAATTGTATCTTTTAAATATTAAAAATCTTAAAGGTTCATGTAAAAAGAAAAGAATTAAACTTTATGAAATTTTTAAGCTAATATAAATTTGTTAAGTGAAGAAATGTAATAAGTTTTTAACTTTATGAAGAGGATAGTGAATTTCAAAATCATTAAAGGCTATCCAGATATAGTAATCCTCGTTTTTAACTTTAAGAAGAGGATAGTGAAGTTCAAAATCATTAAAGGCTATCCAAATATAGTAATCCAACTTTAAAAAGAGGATAGAGAAGTTCAAAATCATTAAAGACTATCCAGATATAGTAATCCTCAAAAAAAGAAAAGAAAAAGTATTTTAAGAAGAGGATAATGAAGTTCAAAATCATTAAAGGTTATTCAGATATAGTAATCCTCACATGAAAAGAACAGAAAAGAAAAGAAAAGAAAAGAAAAGAAAAGAAAGGAAAAGAAAAAGAAAAGAAAAGATGTGGGGAGAAACTTGAGGAGATGCCTAATTAAAAATTGGATTCACTTGAATCAATTTAAAAAAGAAGGCTTGCTACATTTTCTAAACTTTTATTTGAGTATTAGTTTATTTACTAGTAAAGTTTTATGAAGTTCTTTTTCATATGAATACTTTAAGTGAATTTCATATGACAATTTGTAATTTTTCTTGAAAAGAATAAAGAATCAGAAACCTTGGACTTAATTACTAAATATTCTATACCTTTAGTATTAACTGAAGTTGTTTTGAATTTTTCTTAAGTTATGCTATTGTATTTAGTGGACTAAGATATGGAAATCTAGAAGTTAAACTCTTTACCATAAGTCATATTTTTATATAGTAGAGGAGTTACTTGAGGAGAAGTAACATGTAAGTTTGGAAAATTTTGATACACCAAAAATATATGCTTTTTTAGACCTGTATTTTATACTCATTATTGGGGATATTACATTTTAATGGAAGGTATTTTTATGTTTTCTTGCAGGTTATTGAATTTTAGGACTTGAAGCAAAAGGAAGCAAAAAGGATAAAATTTAGAGCAAAAATAAAGAAGTTGAAACATTGGTGTCGTCGGGGCCAATGTCGGTTTAGCCCCTGTTTCTAGAAGATTTGAAGAATTTGGCATTTTTTTGAAGAGTTTTTTTAGGCACCTATTGGAGAACCGACTCTAGGCTTTATTTTGGGCCAAAATTGATCAGAAAAGTGACTCTTCCTAACATCTCATCGCCCCAATTCAACCTTCTTTGCATCACAAATTCTTCCATTTTTCATTCCACAACAATTTAGATTCTATTGTTCTTATAATTTAGAGTTTTGTGGTGAGATTAAGTGTGAACTCTTCTCTAAGAGTGTTGGAGAAGGAGAAAGTTAGAGATTTTTTCTTCCTACATTTCTTAGAAGAGGCTATAAGGGATTTGCTTTGTGAAAGAGTTTCAGATAAGTGTTATTTGTTTATTAGTGTTGTATGAACTTTTTTTTTATATATGAAATTTGTGTTTTGTTATATTTTTCTCATGAATACTGAGTAGTTTACTTTATCTTTCTCCCTACTCTGAGATATGGTAAAATTAAGAGATAATATGGATGTGCCAATATTAAAATATAAAATAAATTAATGTAGTGTCAGGCCTTACTCTGAGATCCATAAGATAGTATGGATCTCCCTACTCTGAGATATGGTGAAATGAAGAGATAAATTGAAAATATGAAGATATTATCTTTCTCCTTATTGTGATGATTTTTCAACTCTGAACTTAATTTACTTTTCGATCTGGCTAATTGAATTGTTAAAATATGTTGTGAAACATATGATCCGAAAAATGGAGTATGAGTTCCACGACAGAGTGAGGATCATACTTAATTCCATTAAGGAGAAGTTTGATCATGGAATTAAGTACAAATAAATATGAGAAAAATACTTTGTTGGGTATAGAGTTAGAGAATCTTTAGGGTGACAGACTAAAATCCACAATTCAGTCTTAGTGTTTAAAAACTAAAGCAAAAGTTAGCCTTCAGGTGAAGGGAAGAGGGAGCTCTGGAGTGGGAGCCAGTATCCTTCTAGCCTAACCATGGATTTAGGGACTAAACCTGGGATTAGCCAATGATTTTCTATAACACTATATCAGGGTAGAGAATTAAAACTGCTCATATTTGGCACAATACATATTTGAACCATTTATCTCATCTTATTTTATCAAAATCTCATTGTAGTGGGAAAGATGTTTTTCACATAAGAAATCTTCATCACATAAACATAGTTTAATAGTTTAGTAGTTACTGTTTAAACTCTGTATTTTAGTTTTGTTATTAGTTAAATAATTTAGTTCTGATAATATCTCAACATTTGAAATTAGTGACAGTAACTTTGTTTTGACTTTTTGTGAATTTTCTAGTAAATTTATCATTTCAAATTTAAACATTCCTTATGGGATCGATATTTGGGGCTTAAATAGAAAGTCATTTATTACTTGATAATGATATGTATATTTGCGCAGTCCTAATATTAATTGCTTAAATTTCTAATTCATAAAATATTGCACCAAGCTTTTGGCACCGTTGCATAGCGGAGTCAACTATATAATTTTTACACAGCTATATTCGTATAGTGGGATCAGTTTTGCGTGACACTGCTGGAATTTTAGAGTTAATGCCAACCACACTTTCTTCTACATAAATTTAGCTAGTGTTACAATGGTAAATAAAAAGGATGAACAAAAAAGAACTACAAAGTTACCAATCATTCAACCTATTTTTGATGAACGAAAGCTCTTTGCGGCTAGCAAAGTTGCACCACTATGAAGATCCTTCTCAGTCAGTGGTGGTGGAGGAACATTTTTCGCTATTGGAGTCTCATTTAGCATAGCCTTGTCGACTAAGCGATGGAGGAGCATCACCTTGAGTGGTTTTCGTGGCTAGAGAGTGAAGCAGAGTGAAGTCCGGTGGAGAAACTTATGCAATCGTTCCTGAAGGCTCCCTTTCTTAAGGCGGTACTTATGTCAAACGCTAATAATGCACTAAAGGGTCCAATACCTCCCCCCCCCCCTCCCCCTCCGACTCCTCATTATAAGTGGTGTTAAGTCAAATGATTCACCAACCTTTCCACATAAGGTAGTTTTGTGGTTAGTTGCTTGAATGGTTTTATCACTTTAACCGGCTCCACCGACCGTTTTCTTCTCATTTCCTTTGCTTTTCTCAATTGGATGTGACTCTACGCTCGCCTTTTTCTCAAGAAGTGCGTGAGAGCTATCTGATTTTTTTTTTGTCTCCTGCAGGGCAGGTTCTAGAAATTGAGAGGCCAAATGCCTTCAGTAAGGCTTCCTCACTTATTGGTTTTTTGACACCCGACATATTTGTTCGCTTAGATGACCGAGTCAGAAGAAGAAGATGTAGGGGATGGGAAAAGAGAAAAACACACTCAGAGTCCTATTTATAGGAAAAGGTGACACATGAATCAAATGAGAATAAATTATCATGATTTTTAGTACTCGTTATATGAGCAGTCATGTTATTTAATTCTCTTATTCTTTTGGCAGCTGTGACTTTTACAGAAGTAAGAGAATTGGGAAGCAGATTATGTACATTAGGAATGTGCCTACACAAATCTCAAGGAGAAATGATAAGAGACATAAAGAGCATGGATTATTCGTATAAATAATATGTCGGTCTCATAAACCAACCAAATGAAGAGAGTGAACGACCCGACAAGCACCGACAAATGCATTAGCACCAACTACCTAGTAACTACCATCTTAACAATTAGCACATGATGAGGTACTTTAGTATAGACACAGACCGAATGTAGTCTACTTATTGGATTACAGTGATTTACCTTCTGCCCGATAAACTAATCCTACCCTAAGATCATTGAAGATTATTGAATGATGTTGGGTCAGCTGAAAGAATCTCGGCCAACCATATGAACTCCAAGCAACCAAATTGAAAAATTACAAATGCAAATGAAGGTTCAAGGCAGTTATAGAAGCATAGCAGCATTAGCATAGACTTTGGGGTCGAGATAAATGACATTCAATTACAAATGTGTAATGTAACAACTCATAATTTTAGTAACGCTACTCTTTAATATGAGATAACCATGTAACTTACAAATCCTACCTATAAACTATAAATAGGAGGATTATTTTCAAAATATAGATGGAGGATAGAATCCTCGCTAAAAGTACAAAATTGTCAAATCTTCTTCTCTCTTTTTTCATCCGACTAACGCATTATTTCTCAGGCGTTATCCACGGGTCAATTTAGGATCTAACAATATTGAAACTATAAAATGCAATCTCACTAAAAAAAAGTTCTCATAGTTCATATATTAACTCTCTATACTTGATTAGAAAGAAATTACAATTTAAGAGTAATTGTTGCTATTGACATCTTTCTAAAAAAAATTGTTATCATTAGGCAAAACAGTAGGATATGCAAATTTAGAGGTGAAATCCCTCTTTATATCAGCTAGTTATCATTCTCCTCATCTACCTATAATTTGTCCTGGGATCTATGCTGGAGCTTATTTTGTTGGTAATAATGGTTACATAATTCATTAATGATCAACAAGCTTCTCTATTTGTTATATTCTCCTACTCTAGTTATTTTCTGTTGGCTGCTCGCTTATATGTTTTCTGTTTTGCCCGTAGATCTTATAATTCAACCTACAGATCAAAATTGCACTCTCTTACTTGTCTTGCATTCTTTATTGACATCATGTAATTTTTTTTAAGATCAAACAAATTGGTTGCACACATAATAAACTTCAAAGAATTTTAGCCTGTTGTTTCTAGTTGTAACAAAGAAATGCATTGAAAAAAGGGATAATTACATATAAACAATATGAAATATTGATAATTATATATTAACCGCTCGCATATTTATGTGAGCCACGATCAAACTATAGAAAATTTATAAAAATGAAAAATAAGGATTTTGCTTTTATCATGAATTTCAATATTTCATAGTAGGATTGTCACAATGACTTGTCCACAAACAGCTCGTCTGTTTGGTTCATTCTATAACTCTCACAAGAACAAAACACAATTTTTTTCTACGATGAATATATAGACGATCCTTGTTTTGGCTAGAAATAATTATATTACATTATATATAGATAATTAATGAATATTATTTTATTATTTTTAAATAATTTGACTGAATACAAGGCTACAAAAATTTAAAATCAATTAAAATTATTAATTAAAAATTATAATAAAAATGTATTAAATTGAATGAAATAAATTTTGTAATGTAAATAATAAGATTTAAATCTTGCCGCAAACCTTAACATCCTACTGCTGCGTGATTACAGATGTTAAAGCAACTAGTTCGCTAACAGCTCATGTTCGTCTTGCTAAATAAACGAGTCGAACATGTAGAAATTTTTTGTACTCGATCTATAAATGAGTTGAACGCGAACTGTGGTATTTTTAATGAGCAAAACACGAGTCGAGCATAGGCTCGCTCAAACTCGGCTCGTTTACACCCCTATTTGATTGAAAATTTCAAATATGAATGAATGGTTGATTTGTCAATACTAAGCTTCCGGTGGTTTGTTTAATTGCCACTAAAAAAATAACTGTAGTTGCAAAATTACCCCTTACCATGGATATCCATTTTTCAAGCTGTCTCAAGAAAAAGGAAATAATAGCTTACATGTCTGTTTCACTGTATGGCTTCGTTTGAGAAGACAGTTCCATTTGGTTGGAGTGCCTGAATTTTTTTTTCATTTGGTGAGGCACAGTTTCTTATCGCAGCTCTCCTCCGATTCGACGAACACGACTTTTAAAAGAAATTGGAGGACCAGTAAATCTTCTACAAAAGAAGCCTAAATGGCATGTTACCTTGGATCGTAAGATTCACTCTTCAAACAAAAATAATAATAATAATAATAAAAGATTCACGCTTCACAACGAAGAACAGCACAACAAAAAATCCTATGGTTGCATTCATCTCAAAGAAGACCAAATGGTCTAAAACAAGGTTTAATATCATTAAATAAGAAGTAACATTTCAGTAATTGGACAAACAAACTGGGACTGAGCAAAATTCAGATAAAAAATCAAACAAGGCTCGTTTCACATTTGAATCCGGCACTCAAATTCTATAGGAATCTCTTTTCACATCTCAAATAATTTTTGATACAAGGATTACAATTCAACTAGAAGTTTTGAATCAGGTAAATAACAATTTAACTATATTTTCACAATAAAATTTAGCTATTAGACAAAAGTTTTTACAAGTGTGCAGTTAGCTTGGATGGAAACTGAAGCTTCCATCACCATCAAACAAAAACTTCATCAGGAATGAAACTATATAAAAGCTAGATCAAATACCAGAAATCCTGCAGAAAAGACCTGGTGAAGTGGCGAAGGTCTTAGGTTTTCATCTTCTTCTTTCTTCTGGCAAAGCAATTTGGACCCAATGCAATTGATAAACGTTTTGTACTGCAAATAGACGGTAAGAGAATATAAGACAAAAAAACACGAGTTCGAATTAAGGAAAAAGAGAGTTACACATACCACATCGAGAGCTCCAATGATTCTACCTCATTCAACACTACATCCAATGCAGAACACAAGGTTAAACATCTCTTATAATAGAACTTAAGGAATCTCTCTCTCTCTCTCTCTTCTTTTTCATTTATATTATTCCTTTAGCACCCATCCAAACAGACTACACAAAATTAAGGGGCCGCTTTTCTTAGACGACCCAATAAAAACGAGAAAATTTATACACTTATACTGGGACGTATGTGATTGAAGTCACCTAAGCATAGTGGACCCCAATTTGTCTTCTGTGAATTTACTTGAGTAACTCTTCTTTACCTCAAGCTAATGGAAGTATGGTGGACCCCAATTTGTCTTTTGTAAATTTATTTGTGTAACAATTTACAGAAAAAAATTCTAATTTATATGAATATGACATGGAATAGTAAAAAAAACATTGTCACAAACAAGCAAAGGCTTCAGAAATAAGCAACAAACCAAAGGATTGCAATCATTATTGAAGAAAAAATATTCTTTCCTTAAACATTCGGGCTTACTGTGTGATTGAAAAGTACTGCACAGTCTGAAAGAAAAATTTTATAAAAAGGTAGTGGGACATACAATGCTCTATGGCACATAATGTTGGCAGTATAAAACAAAATTTAATGTTACTGAGATGAGAATGCTTAGGTGGATGAGTATGACTTGACAGATGGATGCAAAATGTGAATTGAATATATCTGTGATAGGATTGGTGTAGCTCCAATGGTGGACAAAATTAGAGAGCATTGTCTTGGATGGTTTGGTCACATTAAGCAATGACCATCTGATGATCCAGTTAGGAGATTAGATGTTTTAGATTCCAATTATCTTAAGATAGGTATAGGTAGACCTAAAAAGACTTGAGCATATTGTATTAAAAATGATCTTAATCTATTAAATGTCACCCAATAGGACGCAAGGGAGAAAAAGGATTCATGCTAGTTGTTGTTTTTGTTGTTGTTGTTATTGTTGTATACATTTCTCGTCTTACCTGATGGAGTGTTATACTCGGCTTCTGTTTCTTGATCTGATGTGTATTGAGATTCCCAACGATCTCTTCCATCATCGAAGTCCCAACGCTCTCCAACAGGAGGGACCCAGAAACTAAGCTCTTCAGCCTCAGTGCTTNCATAGCACGCGTATTTAATGTCAAGTAGATTCAGGTGTTCAAATGTCTCCATCTCATGGGGTAGTCTGGCAACAAGTAAGATTTAGTAAATCAAGCAAAACCAAATATAGAGAATCTTAAGAGGTAAAACCTGAAGTTTGTTTGACATGGAGATTATTAAATCTTATTAAATTCTAATAAATTATTTTATTTGATTCAAGATTTAAAAATTAAGAAAGGAGAAATTCTTAATTTCATCAAATCCGGTGGATGATAAATTTTTCAAATCTTAGATTTAATTAATAACAGGATAAAAACAGGATTTATCAAAACATTAAAGTTTTAGGAGCATTGCATAGAAAATTATTTCAAAGAATATACACAAAATCTACTTTGCACTTGACCATAAGTGATATTTCGAACAGAATGTTCTCAAAACCCATAACTCAGAAAAACTTCGTCTTATTTGTGCGTTCTAAATCATATATGCACTTGAAAGCAATAAATCCACTTTATTTGACAAAAAAATAGATTCACAGCTAAAAATAAGAAAAACAAACCCAGTCTCTTAAGGAACCGCCTCCCATTGATATGCTTCCATATATGCTCCTCCGACTTGTTGATGACATCCCCCGTCAGACAGCAAACCAGCATCGACCTACATCATATGCAAAAACTTATTAAAAGACGGAAGATTCAAACTCGCAAGAGTAGAAAAGACTTCGAATACTTCGAGACGGGGTGGGGTTTAAACGTATTGAGAAGGGGATTCTTCTTGGCAAGAGCAGCGTCGATTAGAGCGAGGCGGCAGGCTTTGGAAAAGGAGTAAGATTCCTTTTCCCTAGCAGGAAGATCATGTCCCGTCTCCTCGCATCTCCAACGACCATTACCGAGATCGATGAAGGTCGGGGAGCCCAAAAGGTCGTTGCCCTCCTGCTTTTGGCTCTTGATATTAAATACTCTTGCGGCGGAGCTAGGTTTACGATTCTCAGCTCCTTCGCCATCTGCCATTAGCTCGGTTCCCTTCGGCTAGAAAGTGTGCACCGAAGTAGACAAAAAACTTTTCCTCAGTTCAGAGAAATTTTTATGAAGGCTCGTTATGAAATTATGGCGATTTGCATGCATACGACTTCAAAAATATCTATTTATATATATTACGTCCAAACATATTTATTAATATATAAAAAGTTTTCTTTTAACACCACTAATCCTCTCCCCTGTGGAAGGAGAAAATTTTGCATGTGTAACATGTACGCAATTTTGCGTACATCAGAGAGGTTATTCAGAGGGTATTGGGTCCGCGTTATATTTCATGTAAACTACTTGTAACTTACTTGTAACTTACAAATATATGAAAACAGAAACGCAAAACTTACTAGAATGTACATGTAGTTTACAAAGGTTACAAGGAAGTTACAGTGGGTATAACGCGGATACAACCCCTCAATACCCTCTGAATAACCTCCCTGACATATACAGCGATGTGTACGTCTTACGTACGCAAAGTTTTCTCTTGTGGAAGTGTAGCTCTCCTTCGTGCTTTAGCTCCTCTCACTCCAAATTAATCATTCCTATACATTGCTTTATCTCCTTTGACTCCAACTGACCATTCTCCTGTCAAATCTAACTTCATGCATTGCATACTTATATAAGTGTGATTTCTACAAGTGAATTTCATTGTTGTATAATTTTTTTTCTCAATAATACTGAAGAAAAAAAATTGTGATGTAGGCATCAAACCAACCTCTAATTAGTTTCATGGATCAAGTATGAGAGTTAAGGCAGTTTTGTTCTTAAATTATTTTGGGTAACAAATGCTAACTATATCAGTTATTATTCTTTTAGTGGCCTTGTAGTTTTCTTGTTTTAGCCTATTTTAAATTGTCTTGGGTGTAGCAAATTACTATCTACCATCAAAGATAATGTTGCTTATATTTTTAGAATTTTCACAAATGTTATCTTTTTCAAATTTCTAGTAAGGATTCCATTTAAATTATTGTTGGCAAGAAGAAGGAAAGTTATTGAAAGCATTAACATTTTGGTTGTTTTAAAGAGATGTTTAACTAGATGGATGATGGATGTACTTTTCTCTTGAGCCTAAATTAGTGCTCATTTTGTTGGATGCTTATTAAATACTTTTTATCGGACAATTTTTTCGAGACAATTGTTGGTGTTATTTGTTTGTGTGAATATTATGTGGACTATATGCTTAATATTTTGAGTTGCATTCCATTATTATGTGAGGTACACGACACAAAATACTTTTGAGAAGCCCCACGTGTTGTTAGCATACTCCACTGGCTGTGTGTACAGGCAAATGTCAATGACGCACACATGTAAACGTTGTTTGCATGCACGTGCGCAGCTTCTCTGCACTCGTACATGTACTTACTTGTATGCACACATTCATTTGGCCCCATAATTGAGTTTTTTTCATGTTTGGGAAAATTTTTCTAATATTTTGACCATTTCAATCCACTTTTGATCCAATAAAAGTGTAGAATGATCCCCGCCTCCAAACCAACCAATGAGGTAGATTCCAAGAGGCTTTAAAATATCATTTTTGTACTATTGGAGGGAGGAAAGAAGGAGATTTATGTATTTTTAATTTGGGTTGCTTTAGAAGAAGAGCCTCTTTGGGAAAAGAAAAGGGGGAGGCTAGTTTTTTCTTTATTTATCTTATCACTCCTAGCTTATGCTAGGGAGGATTTTTTCTTCTTTCATTTTCAAGTCTTTGGTTCGTAGAAAGAGGAGCTTCAAAAGACAAAGCACATCACTGATAGCTTTCTAGCTTCTGACTGGAGTGTGTGCACAACATATATTGCTTAGAAAAGGAAGGGCAATGTCAATCTTCATGTCAGTGAGATTCTTGTAAATCTCATTCCTATTTTCTCTCTTTTTGGATCCTAATATGTTGATGTTAGAGGCATAAGTTTAGCTTTTTTGTGCTAGAGAAAAACCCGAGGTTAGGTCGCCTTCCCACTATCCTCATTTTCCTAATTGAATCGAGCCTAGAAACTCAGTTAGCTTTTACACCGCAACACTACCTTCCAGCATTACATCACTGCCTTCCATCATCAGAGTGTCACCTTTAGGCCCCGCATCACTGCAGCTATTGCCATAGACGTCTCAATTTTACTTCTTGGTGCCATGGCGTTGATGCTTGCATGAGAATTTTTATTCTCGTGGGCACATAGTTAGTACATCATTTTCTTATAGTTCAATGACAATTAGTTGTTTGGTTATCTAATCATGTTCAACACTTTTGCCATGGATTTCAAGTTTTGTCATTTTTAGGTTTCAGAGTTAAGGTATATACTGTAGTTCATTAGCTACACCCTTTTGTAAACATGTTCGTCGCTCGTTCCTTTATTTGGTCAATGAGTGATCCCAGTTTGTTTCAAACTAGTATGGGCTCATATCTTTCAAGATTCTGAGCTAGTTAATTTTCAACCCGATACCTTTTGTTGCACCCCTTTTTATGGGTAGTGATCCACTTTTTGTTGACTAGACTGGCAAAACTAGTGGGCTCACTTTATCGGTAAAGATACATAAGCTCCATTTTGTCTTTTTTAGGAAATCTAAAGCTACCTAATGAGGTGTTAGGACATACGTTGGATTCATGCCACTGGTTAAGGTCATTAGTGAGCATTTAGGTGTAGTGTGTCAACATTGCCACCTTTGTGTTTGATGATGACAGTGGCTAGCATCATGGAGCCACCATCTATTCTTTTCTCCAGGTTAGAGGACCAATACCATAGTGCTACCTACATGGCTTTGTGGTGTTAATTTTTTGGAATTCATAGGTATTTCATCTATGTGGCATGTTTGTCGTGTACATCATATGGATCATTTTGTGATTTTTGTGCTCGCATGTCACATATGGATTTGTGGTTCATATATGATTTTATGTCGTATTTGTTGCATTTTTATTGCATATGTCTGACACGTTTGTTGCAAGTAAATTTTGCTCACTAGATATGAATATTTTGTATCCGCATCTTTGGGGTTTAGTCCTCAACATACTTGATGGCGTGTTTTGTTAATTTTTAGATATTGCATATTTTTCTTTGTCTGAGTAAATTAACTCACCTTCCTATTTAGGCTTATGTTACATAAGTCAGCGCTTTTTTGGAGGGACTTCGTAAACCCTATTATGACATGTGGTAGTAATAGAAAAATTTACATTGGTTGTTGGTCTATCCAAATAGGCAATGTAAATTAACATATTACAATCAAATCTCATAAAATTGTTTCAACGTTCGTCACATACATGATGATTGTTAATCTATTTAGATGTCCGAGATCGTACCAATTTTATTGATCTTATTTATATCTTATAATGATGCCCTTAGCCCTACACTACATGATTGTCACTTAGGTATTGGTTAGGCAACACATTATAGATGTTTGCTTATAACTAGGGTTAAGGTGTAGTTAATTTTCTCATATGCATGACTATTAGTATGACGTGTTTGCTGGTCATTATATTTTGATTGCTATTTTAGTGTGTTTATTGAGTTTGTACATGAGCACTAGCATAATAGGGAGATTTTTCTTATAATTAGCCATGTCCAATAGGGAGGAGCTAAATAAATGTTGACATCACTATTGGTTGAGGTCTAGTTTCCATCTTTAATAGCCTAGGTTCTAGCCACATGACTTTTCTGTTGACTATTCCTAGAGGACTAGTAAAGGAACCCTCACAATTAGAAACTCTAAACTCTTCTTTGCTCAACTTGAAGTTCCACATATTGGTTCTAACTTCTAGCACTTAGTAGGTGGAGTCAGTATGGGGGAGCTCAAGGGGAGTCCCTATTGGACTGCTTAGCCTTAGGGTTAACCCTGGATGGTGTGGTGTTGGTTAGTTTCACACACTTGCACATTACACTTCTACTCACAACCTTGAACCCAAACATGCTTAACTTTGATCCCTTAACCCTTTGGGAGACTCAAAAACGATGGTCCCCTAAACCATTAGCCCTCGGCTAGGGTTTAGCTAAGACCATTACATGGAGTTCCCAAAGTAGGGGATTCTATTGATCCAATAGCTCAAGTTGGGTGGCTCACATCCTAATTTTACAAAAAATACCAAACCTAGTATTTTGATCCCAAAATCTACCCTAATTTACCAAACACCTTGAAATCCCAAAATTAACCAAAATTCCCAAAATCACCCAAAATACCCAAATTTCTTCAAAAATCATCTCAAACCATTTGAAACAACTCAAATTGCCCAAAACATACCAAAATTTTCAAAATTCCCAAAATACCCTTCATTTTGCCAAAATTACAAAAATACCCTGGTAACCTAAATTGTCCCAAAACCTTTAACATCATTTCAATGTTCCCAAAATCAAGTTAGACTACTTCATTGAGCCCAGTTTGACCAATTTGACTTATTTTGACCAAAAGACCCAAATTACACTTAAAGGCCCAATTACCCTAATTCACCCCCAATGTCCATCAATTTGATCCTAATCTTCCCAAATTTCAATTCTAAACTCAAATTTATCATGTTAAAGCTTGATTGAAAATAAATCCAAGCTCTATTGACCCACATTTGAATCTAATTTCAACCCAAATAAAAAAGCCTCAAGAGCCCAAGTTCTTTAAATTGAACCACATGATCAAATCAATTCCCCCAAATTAATGTCCAAAACCCTTCATGAAATTCCCATTAACCAAATTGAGTCACTAAATAATCCTAATTTGAGCCCAAGCTTCACCCAAATTCAATTCAAATCAAAATCCCCAAACTTTCCCCAAATTAGCCATGTCCCCAAATTCCACCAAATTGAACTTCATAAACCTAAAATTTCCATCCAATTAATATCCAAAAATCTTCTTGACAATCCTTAGGACCAATTTGAACCATAAATTGGGCCATAGCCAAAATCTAGTCCAACTCAAACCCAAGTCTAACCCAACTTACCCAAAATTGACCAAATGTCCAAATGCCACCAAATTGACTCCCCAAATCAATTCAAAATCACTCCAAACCTTTTCTAAACTCCTTGTGACAATCATCTGCACCATTTTGATCAATAAATTGGGCTTGATGTCATGACTAGCCCATCCTAAACCCAACATCAAGAAAAAATGCCCAAAATTGAACCCTTGCACCAAAATTGACCAAACCAAACCAAATTGATTAAACCAAAGCCACTACATCTACCATTTGGACTCTAGTGACCAGGCTAGACCCACTTAGCCCAACCTATATGAGCTACGGACCAATGGTCCCTTGATTTAAGGGATATCTTCCCATTTTTAGCCTAAACCAAAATATTTTTTCCATTATCACTTGCCATTAGGGGTTAACATTGATCCCCAAAAATATAGTTGTGTAAAAATTATAAAGTTGACTTCGCTTTACAACGGTGCCAAAAACTTGATGTGGTATTTTATGAATAAGAATGTTAATTACTTAATGTAGGGATTCTATGCAAGTATACGTATCGTTATCAAGTAATATTAGACTTTCTATTTAAGCCTCAAATATCGATCTCACGACGAGGGTTTAAATTTGAAATGATAAATTATCTAGGAAATTCAAAGAAATAAAATGAAATTATAGTCACAAATTTTGAATGTTTGAGATACTATCAGAACTAAATTATTAACTACTAGCAAAGTTTAAATGCAAAGATTTAAAGTAGTAACTACTAAACTATGTTTATGCGATGAAGTTTTCTAATATGAAAAAACATCTTTCCCACTACAATGAGTTTTTAGTAAAATGAGATGAGATAAATGGTTTAAATATGTATGATGCCAAGTAGGAGCAATTTTAAATTATTGGCTAATCTCAGGTTTAGTCCCTAAATTCATGGCTAGGCTAGGAGGATACTAGCTATCTCCATAGCTCCCACTTCCCTTTCCCTGAAGGCTAATTCTCGCTTTAGTTCTTAAACTCTATAACTGAATTGGGGATTTTACTCTCTCACCCTAAAAATCTCCAATTCTACACCCAACAATGTATATTTCCTTATTTTTTTGCACTTAATTCCATGAACAAAATACTTTTTCATGGAATTAAATGTGATTGTCACTCGGTTGTAGAACTCATACTCCAATTCCCGGATCATATGTTTCAAAAAATATTTTAAAAATTCAATTGCCCAGATTGAAAAGTAAATTAAGAACGGAGTTGAAAAACTATCACAATTTATTTTATATTTTAACATTGGCACATCCAAATTATCTCTTCATTTCACCATATCTCAAAGTATAGAGAAAGACAAAGAAAACTACTCAGACTTCATGAGAAAGATACAACAAAACACAAATTTTATATATAAAAGAAAGTTTATACAACAATAATAAACAAAGAACACTTATCTGAAACTCTTTCTCAAAGCAAATCCTTTGTAAAAACTGCTTAGACTTCATGAGAAAGATACAACAAAACACAAATTTCATATATAAAAGAAAGTTCATACGAAAATAATAAACAAACAACACTTATCTGAAACTCTTTCTCAAAGCAAATCCCTCGTAGCATCTCTTAAGAAATGTAGAAAGAAGAAATCTCTCACTTGTCTCCCTCTCCAACACTCTTAGAGAAGAATTCACACTTAAACTCACCATAAAAACTCAAAACTATAATGAAAATAAATGACTAATGGACTCTAAGTAGCTATAAGGAATGTGGAATAGCATGGAAGAGAGTGGAAAGCAATGGAAGGGTGTGAAGGGGCATCTTTTTTGATCAATTTCAACTCTAAATAGAGCCTAATGTCGGTTTTCCAATAGGTGCATCCAAAAACTCTTTAAAAAGCATCCAAATTTGTTGAATCTTCTAGAAATAGGGCCTACAACGACACTGGCATCGTCAACGCCCATTCTAGCATCGTCGGCGCCAGTAGCCATTTAATTAATCTGCACTCTCTGTCAAATGGCACCGTCAGCGCTGAACATTTCTTCTAAAGCTCCATTTTGACTCCAAATTCCATCATTTTTGCTTCCTTTTTGCTTTAAGTCCTAAAAATCAACAACCTGCAATAAAATATGAAAAATATCTTCCTTTAAAGTACAATATCACCAAAAATGAGTATTAAATATAGGTCTAAATATGCATGTATTTTTAGTGTATCAAAATCTCCTAAACTTAAATGTTACTTATCCTCAAGTAACTCCTTTTCTACATAAAAATATGACTTCTGACAAAGAATTTAACTTCTAGATTTCCATATTTTAGTCCACTAAATACAATAGCTTAACTTAAGAAAAAATGTAAAATAACTCCAATTAATACTAAAGGTATAAGAATATATAGCAGTCAAGTCTAAGATTTCTTATTCTCTATTCTTTTTAAGGAAAATTGCAAATTATTCATATTAAAGCCTCTTTGAATATCCATACGAAAATAAATTTCGTGAAACTTTACTAGTAAATATGCTAATACCGAAATGTAAGTTTAGAAAATGTAGTCAAGCCTTCTTCTTTAAGTTGATTCAAGTGAAGCCAATTTTTAATTAGGCATCTCCTCAAGCTTCTCCTCACATCTTTTTCTTTTCTCTTCTTTTCATGATCATTTTCAATTTTTTTCTTTTCTTTTCTTTTCTCTTTTTTTTCTTTTTTTTTTTATGTGAGGATTACTATATCTTGATAGCCTTTAATGATTTTGAACTTCACTATCTTCTTTTTAAAGATAAAAACTTTTCACATTCCTTCACTTTATAAATTTATATTAGCTTTAAAGATTTTTCATAAATTTTAATCTTTTCTTCTTTATGAATTTCTAGATTTTTAATACTTCAAAAATACAAATTCCCTTACTTACAATAGAAAAACATAGTCTTATTCTCCATACAAAATATCTTAATCTTTAAAATTAACCTTTATTATTGAAAATTTTTACTTAAGTTTACTATATATTTAGAAACACAAATATAGTTATCTTAAGTTACCCTCTAGTATCAATGGTCATGTTAAATTTTAAAAATTTTGAAAATATAGCTTATTGAGGACAAATAAAATTAAGTTTATTTTCTTTAAAAAGGAATTTTCTCCCCCCCCCCCCCCCCCCAAACTTAAACCTTTAAAAGATTTAGCATGAAAAACTGAAAAAAATAAAGGATGAAAGAAAATATTTAATACATAAAGAAAAGACTTACCTGTTAAAGATTTTGATATTGAAACTTAACTCTGAAATATTTCAGGTGATAATATGAAAATTTACAAGACTTAAAACATTAAATAACACATAATACATATAAAAATTTGCTGAGAAAGAGTTAACTACAAATACATTCAACAAAGTACTAAAAATTAACAACAGTATTAAAATTGTTGCCAATATAAAAAACAGTTTCACAATCCTGTTGTTTACAATACAACATAATATTTAAAATAAAGTAAAGTGTCACACTCTATAAACAAACAATAATAACAATAAAGTACAACCAAACATAAACCAAACAAAAATCAAATTAAAACATCACCAATCATCATCTTCTTCTTCTTCCACATCCAAATTTTGGTGATGATACAAGGTAAAAACAGGGTGAGTAGGAAACTAAACTGAGTGGTCAACCCTCATGTATCTGACCATCACATCATCATAAGCAGCATCATATTCAAACTTTTGCATTTTCAAATCATCATTGTGTGCATTTTTTGCCTTCATATTTTCCATTCTACTTTCCATTCTCAAGATATCTCCCTGTTGGATCATCATCTGCTCCATAAGTTCCTAGAGAGTAAGGGTACTGGAAGAGGGGTACTTGAAGTAGCTGGAATATCCCTACTCCTATTTCCAGATCTCCATCCAATATGAGATTCATAAGTCTTAATATTGGCAGGCCCAATAGACTTTAGAGGTTCAATCCTCTCCTCATCCATTCTAAAATCAACTCCTGCCTGTTCACATAGTGTGAAGATCAGGGTAAGGTGTGCTAAACTGCCAGTAGTCTCTCACAAATCAATAGAACAAGTGTTTCTATAAACAATAGAGCCTACATCTATCCTTCTCATCTACTGGATACAGAAGTTCAAGATGGCTCTATCCTTTGTAACCTCACTATGATGATTTGTTGGTATCATTCTTCCAGAAATAAAGTAGTGTCAGACCTTAGATACTACATTTAACATAGAAAGAGGGAAGTTTACCTTAACATCAATTTTCACCTTCCAAGCTCCTCTTCAATCAGTAAGAAAAGAAATAACTTCATCTAAGGCCTCATTTGTAGTAGAAAATGATTTGTACTGATAACTATACACATTTTCTAATTAATAAAATTCATTAATTCTCCTTGGAGTAAATTCCACCATTTTCCCAAGAACAAACACGTACTTCAGAAGTCTTTCCTTAAAGTTGGCATAGAACTCCATCACTACACCAATAATAGCCTCGTCAGTAAAGTAACAAAAATTCTCCCACTACCGAGCATTGATTAATATTTCGACTTCTCCACTCGGATTTTTAAATCCTCAATCTCGAATTACTTTCGTAGTTACAAATAGACTATTGAAACAAATGTTAGCCTTGTAGTTGACAAACTTTTGATTTTAAAAATCCACCTTTCTCTTTCCCTTGCTCATTCTC
This sequence comes from Phalaenopsis hybrid cultivar, assembly GCA_002079205.1. NCBI lineage: Eukaryota > Viridiplantae > Streptophyta > Magnoliopsida > Asparagales > Orchidaceae > Phalaenopsis > Phalaenopsis hybrid cultivar. Next base: position 211,487 of record JXCR01147380.1, read on the forward strand.
GGTGTCATGGTAATCTAAGAAAAATTGATAAAATCCAAATAAATTCCAAAATATTTTGAAAATCACAATGTGGAATGTTTTAAACTTAAATCTACTAAGTAAGAGTTCTTCACCAAAGGATTTTCTCAAAATATTTTAAATAAAAAAATTTCAAAATTTTGGATCTCGGCAATGTAAAATAAATCCTTGGTGAAAATAAAAAATTTTGAGTTCAAAGTAGAGAAGATGAAATCCAAACTTCTTTTACCTTAAAATCGCCTCAAATCCAAGCAATCATAAGCCCCAGGTTAAAAAATCAAATATTGAAGGTAACCAAAAGGGTAAAAATGGTGTTTTTACTGTGCAAATCGGGAATTTTAAGGGGTTTGGGGATTTTTGAGTCTAGGGCGCTGTAGGCGCCCCTGTCGGCACCGTCGAAGTGGCAAAAAATTCACATTTTTAATTTTCACAAATTTCAACTTTCTTTCAATTCACTCTAAAGTCTATTTAGTATTTTTAAACACTAACTTTCATCTTAAAATAATTCACAAACAATCATTTTCACAAACAACACCAAACTAACTTTTATATATGAAAATACACTTTTTACAAATACATTTTTCTAATCACAATTTTACATATAAAAAGCAAACTAAATTATAATTCAATGTTGAAATAAAGCCACAACACTAGAACGCTGACACAAAACTATACACACAATCAAAGTTAATAGAGTTCTAAAGCAAAGTAAAGTAAAGTAAAGGCACACAATCACATTAAAAAAATAATTACTTTAAAATAGTAGAGAGTCCTACTTCTTCAATTATTCTGCTTTATCTTTAGTATTTTCTCCTCCTCTAATATCTCTCATAGACTAGTAATAGAAATACAAATTGTAGAAGGGGTCGATACGGAAATTGATCAGTCAAATTTTCATCAATCCATCCATTTTTTCTTGAACATCTGCACCAATCCTACTTCAATTATTCCAGTATGATTTAAGTTCTCATTCATCCTCCAATCTAAGTGATCAAAAGGTAGTTAAAATTTCTTATTGCATTCATAATACTCTGAAGTTCTCTTTCTATATTTTTTATTTTCTTCTCCAAAGCTATTGAACTTTTAACTGTTTGTGGCATTAATGGTGTTGAAGCATGTGATGAATGATTCAAGATAACATTTAATGCTTCATTTCCATTCCCAATATAATTGTCATCAATAGCAATCATGGGCTCCAAAGGTAATAATACTTTTTCTCAACTTTCATATGGCACTTGAGATTGACTACAAAGTAAGAAAATTGTGGAAGGATGCCCTAGTCCATATATAGACTCAGTCATAATAATACCCATAATATATTTTAAAATGATTGATCCCACATCAATGGGCTTTTCCATTTAAATGCAATAGTTTAAAATGACACTTCTTCTGTAACTCTACTAATCTTCATGGTAGGAAGTAATTTTACAGATATGAAGAAATATTATTGTTTTGATATTAGATTAAGCAATGAAGCGGAGAAACTAACGTGTCCCTAATCTCTGATTTCTCAATTTTTATTTTCATCCATCAAAAAGTTATATACATTTTGCATCATATCTCACGTTGGGATAAAATTTGTATAATGATAGATTAGAACATTTTCTATCATATACAAATCATTAATTGGAGCAGGAGTAAATGGTACAACCTTACCTCGGACGAAGACAACTCCTTGAGTAATTCCATGTAAATTAGCATAGAATTCTTTTACTACAGGTATAAAAACTGCAACGATAGTGATGATTTTCTCTATCATATATATATATATACATACATATATATATATATATATATATATATATATATATATATATATATTAGGTTTAAATTATTTTTCAAAGCAACTGGCAAATTCCATATCGACGACAAACATCTTTATTAAAATGATTTTTAACAACTAAATCAACAATCATAATAGAAGTCAACATAGTGATGCAACAAGTCATCAACGATATGTTATAGCACACTGGTAGATTGCCCCGACATTCTTCAAACCAAAAGGAATACCCTTATAGCAGAAGATCCTTATAGAAGTACAAAATATACTGTGTTGTTCCTCATATGGGGTCATCCTAATTTAATTACAACCATACAAGCCATCCATAGCATGAGAAGAAGAGACATCCGTCATCAATTCTACTATGAGTAGAGGAAAGTCATCCTTCAGACAAGCCTTATTCAAGTCTCAAAACTCTATGCAAATTCATATCTGTTTGTTCTTTTTTTGAATGGCCATGGTGTTTGCTAACCACTTGGGCTATAAAACTTTTTTAATGGAGCTAGACTTGATGAACTTTTTAGTCTCTTCAATGACCATTAACGACTGTTTGACTGAACTGGTACTTGGATTGATGGAAAACTTACACACTACTACCTCGGAGGCTAAACCATGCATCTCAGAATAGCTCCATGTGAGGCAGTCAAGAAACTCTTTCAATATCTTCATGATCTTCCTAGCCATAAAATCTAAAAGTAGTTTACTTATAAAAATAGGTCGAGAATCATCAATTGAATCCAAGTTAATTTCGATCAACTCGACAATAGTCAAGGAAATACCATCCTCCATTTTAGAATGGAGGTCCTTAACTTTGACTTCATTAATAGTATAAGTATGGATGTCATTGCTTCTATAAATAAAAACATTCTACATGAAGCTTTGGGGATTTTATTTGGCTTGTTAGCTTATTGTAAGCCAAATTTCGCTATGGTTTCTCTATTCTGCCATGTAGCCTTACATAACTTGGCTTGCCAAATAGACTACTTCTCGGGCAGTATCCCATTATCTAGAAGTTTGTTAATGAGAGGAGAACAATAGAAAGAAGAGGAACATCTAATTCTTGTTCAACCATTTAAAAACATTACATCAAAGTTTGTTACATGAGTGTCAACCTTGTAAAATAAAATAACTTTTTTTAAGGTTTAGAAATGGAAGGAATATTGAAGGTCCACAACTCCTCAATTTTAGATGTGCTGCTGTCCTTAATTTTTTGTGGTGGCCTCATCGTGTTGGTTCAATAATCAATATCTCATCCACAAACATAACTTCAATAAATTGGGGACCAAGTCCGTTAATGGCAGCAAAAGTATCTCTTCAGTAATGTTATCTTGCTTATAGTCATGTGAGCTTTTGGATCTATGCAATGGTAAGGCTTCTTCCACTTCAAGGTTGATGTCAAACTCAAATGTTATTTTTATTTTAGTATATGACAAACGGAGAAGCATATGATCTCACTTTAACGTTGTTTGTGCACAACACCTTTCCTCCTACTTCATCGCCTCCTTGCTATTAGTTAGGAGAGAACTAGAAAGAGAAGGGGCATGTGGACATCCCGTCACATTCGAGCTTGGAAGAGAAGACTTCTTAGATGGAACAAAATACTTGACATCATCATATATTTGAACATTGTTAATAGAAAATGGTTGGATATCACCAGGGATGGAAAATGATTTGCGTCCATGCATGTACTTAATACATTAATGGAGTTTTGGAGGTTCCATCTCATATTCATGTATCCACCAATGTTTGAGCAAAGCTCTAAAGGACATGTTTCCATTAATCATGTGAAACTTCACTTCATTCTTAAAATCTCCAAATTAGAGAGAAAGGGTTATAGAGCCTAGGGTCTTTTGGCCCTTTTCATCAAATCCAATAAGCATGATCCTGTCTGAGCATAATATTTTTATATTTAAGGAGAGCAACTAAAGGGCATGAACATTAATGATATTAATAGAAGCTCCAAGATCAACTAATATGTAGTTTAACGGAGTATTGTATATCAAAGTTGTCACATCGCGTACAATAAATGATTATGATCTGTAGGCCCAGAAATAATTCCTCCTTAGATAAGGTAACAAAGACTATGTTTTGCGGTGCTAGCACGTCCTTCATCTTCTCTTGAGCATAATAGGCATGAAAGACTTCGGGCTCTAAAGAGATGTCACCAAAGTTTCCCTAAGTTTGGTTGACAAAAGAAGCACATCACAGATGTTCAAAGAGGCTAACAACCTTTTTGGATGTGCCAACATGCTATAATCCACCTTGTTGGAATGATTTTTGATTTAGTTATCTTGATAGGAATCCTTGGATAATCAACTACTTTCTGGGTGATGATATATTTCCCTCTCTCTTTTGAAGTGTGTTTAGCAACCCTTAGAGGAAAAAAAATTTTCATTTCTTAGGTGAACTTATTGAATATCTTCACTAAGGGACCCAGAGAGATCATCCTTAGTAAAACACTCAGCTAAATCCTCTGAATCGGAGCTTTCATGAATATGTGACTCGCATACATCATTTTACAAACAACTCAAATCCTTGCTTATGTGGAATGTGCTAATGAAGGATGACAATAATGGGTATTGCTCATGTCCCTCATCATCATCACCACAAATATCTAGCTCACAGGAACTAACCATTAAAAATGTGAGACACAGACAAGTAAGCAAAAATATCTTCTTTCATTAATTCATAAAGAGTACAAGTTGCATTGGGAGGAATCTCATGGCCCTCGCCCAAGTTTACATTTGCATCCAAATAAAGAGAAAATACATATGAAATAATATCCATGGGAGGCATGGTTGGAGTAGCCACAACAACTTTGGCTGATCCTCATCAAAGAAGATTCTCCAAGTAATACGCTAGCATTTCTATCTCTTTGATCTTATAGTGTTCCTCAAGCCAATCCTTTAAGGAAAACCAGTCTTCAAGCACATGCCCCTACTACTTGTGATAAGGGCGGTAGTTGGGCTCCTTAGACTTCTCTACCTCATTAGGCCTCTGAGGCTGTAAGAGCTGCATACTCTGCTCGATCAAATTTGTAACCATTTTCCTAAGGCAATCATTCTTGAAAGAATACTCCTTAGATTTCCTCAACTCAAGAGATTAGGGTTTCCACTTTTGGGAAGGAAAAAAGTTTGCATATAAAGTCCAGACACAGCTCTGCGTCCGGACTCTAATAAAATCTTGTCACGTGTATCTGATTGGGCCCACCTAAAAATTTCAAAAAGATGCTAATAACACCACGATGGTTTTATTGTTGTGTTACTGTGATTTTATTGGCATGGTTCATGGGTTCTGTTACTGTGTTATTGTGTTGTTATTAGAGTTTTTTTTAAGATTATTGTGGTGTTACATCCGACGCAATTTTTTTGGTTGGAGGAGTTGCCCGTAAGAAGCTGTAGGTCACCAGAATCAAAATCCCGTCGCCCGCTTCGGAAGGACGTTTTAATTTACATATATATATATATATGTATATATATATATATATANTGATCAAATAAACTAAGAAATATATGACATCTATTTGTTCTGTGAAACTGTTTTATTTGTCGATAAGTTCCTCTATTTAATATAAAAAATTAAATAGGGTTTATATTAAGTTGGGTTCGGACAAGCTTCCTATAAGGGTGAGCCCCTATAGTTAATTACATCTTAAACGACCAAAGTCACCTAAGAAGACTCTCGATAAAAATCAAGAAATATTATCTTCTAGGTGTTTCAAAAGGGTAGGACTTTTCAATGAGATCGGACGTAGAGGTGTGAAAGGGGATTGGCTCAAATTTGGAACATTTTGTTGTAGAGTCCAAAGGAGGAAGAACTAGGGGATGTCATGAATCCAGAGGAGAACCTCAGTGACTTCCCAAGCTATCCTAATGTTTGGCTTCAGTTTTAAGGAGAAATTTCGAAGTGTTTCATCCTACCAATTTTATTAGTTAGGGCTTACATTCACGTGAAACGATCACACAAATAGCCTGAAAGATGTGAGAGTTTAGGTCGTGACAAACGACAACCTCAAAATCCTAGGACGAGTTAGGGCTTATATTGTATAGTAGGGCTATACAAAAGATCTAAAGATAAGGTGAGGATTTACATTGCATAAGCAAGCAACCTCGAAGTCCAATGGCTTTGTTGTTTAAGTCTAAGGAAGGAAGATTGATTTAGCTGGGGAAGACAGGTTTTGCGGTTGAAGATGGTCGTGCTACCCACAATGCTAGCTCCAAGCCCCTGCCACGACGAGTTTGAGTTATTGAAGATGGCCATGCTGCCCACCATGCTAGCTCCAAGCTCCTTGCCACGACGAGTTTTAGTTTTCTAGTGTGTCAAGTTATGATGTCAAATCAGGTGGCCCTATGATCGTAGTTCTTTAAATTTTATGGGGCATATTAAAGTTGATTAGAGCGACACCGGTTAGGATCCTAAGGTTCCCTCATTCCAACACCAATATTTTCTATTGGATTCATTTAGTCCAAATGAATTTACTAAACTCAACTTAATGAGTTCCATAATTTCATTTAGACTTTGGAAAGCCTCATTAGCAACCGAAGGTTACCTCCTCCGAGGAATTCCCAATCATCTGATAGAGACGTCTTAATTTAGTTGAAGTTGTAGTTTTGTGTGATGCTTGTGATTAAATTTTGAGTTGTTTTATATTTTGAATGTTGTGGTGGTGAATTTTATCTTGGTTAATTTTAATTTTAATTTTGGTTTTGGTTTTAGTTTTGGTTTTCATGCAGGGTGACATTGTTGTTTAGCATGCAAATTTGCAGGTATAAAAGTACAGTATGAAGGTACAAGAAAGACAGTGCTAAAAATTGTAAAAGCATATCTGGCGAGTCTTCTCGTTCCACCACCTGAAACTCAAAAGGAATGTTAAGGCAATTTATATGAAACGGGGAAGTAAAATTTTGACAACCTACCTAACCCTAGGTCATATCTTGGTGGGTCCTTAGGTGTTTAATTAAGAATGATTTTGTCAAGCAAAATATATTAAGTTTAGTAGATCTCCGAGGTGTCCAACAGATCTGGAGAAAGAAGCAAGTCCGTGCTACTCTCTCACCACCTGGTGAAAAGTCTCGAGCTCATTTAAACTTATTATGTTGCTTAATAATTCATCCTGTAAATACCCTTAGTGCTCAGTGAGCATTGATGTATTTATTTTCTCCCAGAGATTGGGTAATTATCATTTGTAATTTAATTTTGAAGATTATGTGGGTGAAGACCTTTAAAGAGGCAAGTTAGTGTTATTGGAACACTTAGCCAATTTTTGGTACTAATTGGGCTTGTACTGTTTGAAAGATGTTTTAGTTTTAAATGATGTTTACTTTTCTAATCCTTATTTAAATGAAACTTGATTTAGCCTAAGTCACTAGTAAGCTCTTAAGATTTTGGTGAGTGTCTTAGTCATTGCAAATGAAATTGACTTATACGTGATGGTGATTAACTTAGGTGAGTGTCTTAATTAGGTTTGAAAAGATTAAGCTTTAGGTGGTCATAATTCATGATTTTTAGGTGAGTGTCTTAATTAATTTTGAAAAGATTAAGCTTTAGGTGGTCATAATTCATGATTTCAGGTGAGTGTCTTAATTAGTTTTGAAAAGATTAAGCTTTAGGTGGTCATAATTCAAGATTTGAATATTATTTAAATGAAACTTGATTTAGCCTAAGTCACTACTAAGCCCTTAAGACCTAGGTGAGTGAAATCCTTGTTTAAATGAAACTTGATTTAGCCTAAGTCACTACTAAGCCCTTAAGACCTAGGTGAGTGTCTTGTTAAGCTTTAGGTGGTTATAATTCATGATTTGAATTTTATTTGAAAATCAAAATAGGGGTAATTTAAATGAAACTTGATTTAGCCTAAGTCACTACTAAGCCGAAGACCTAGGTGAGTGTCTTAATTAGTTTTGAAAAGGTTAAGCTTTAGGTGATCATGACTCATATTTGAAATTCATTTGAAAATCAAAAAGGGGTAAAGCTTTAGGTGGTATAATTCATGATTTGAATTTTATTTGAAAACCAAAATAAAGGTATTAAATTGATTATTTATTGACTTCAAAAGTTATACCCCTAAGTCATGGGTTCATTTTATATTAATAAACTCCCAAATTTTAATAATTTAGAAATTTATTAACTTATCTTTTTCAATTAAGAAAGTGAGGTTGGCTATCAATTAACCCCTTGTGTTTCAAACATCCCAAAAAATTGATTAAGATCAGAGGTTGCCCATTTCCCTCCTTGAATTAAGTCTAAATGTTAATTAAGGCTTCTTGTGTTTCAAACATCAAATTAAGATCATAGATTTCCCATTTCCCTCCTTGAGTTAAGCCTAAATGTTAATTAAGGCTAAATTTCCAAAATTACACATTTACCCTTAAGGTTCTAATACTTCATAATTTGTCAAATTCAATTCAAATAACTTTGAAATTTTTATCCTACCTCATTCATGGGTTAATTAAAATGTCGGAGGAGAAAATGTGATTTTTCAAAATTTAATTTAATTTATATAATTATTTTCATGCAAAAATAGGATTTCCTAACTATACCAAGGTAAATGCTAATCCCTTGAAATTTTTACTGGAGGTAAACCTAGACCAGAGAAGCCTTTGGACCAAAATTTATGATTTTTTTGAATTTTATTTGAATTTTAAGAATTATTTTAAGTTTTGGAGTATTTATTAAATATAAATATTTTAAATGGGGAAAATTAAGTTTTATATTTTTGAAAAATCCTTCTGAGGTCAGAGAACTCAGAGGAGAAAATTTTATATTTTTCTGAATTTTATTTGAGTTATTGGAATTATTCTTAATGAAATCCCATTTTAGCCTTTAAAAATTATTTTTAGGCTTTGAAATTCAGTATCTTTAATTAAAAATTAGGAAAAATATTCTAATTGTTCCTAAGTGCTTAAAAAGCAATTTAGAACTTTTCCATGAATTTTATTATTTTTGTGATTTTTATGGATTTTTAATTATTTAAATATTTAAAAAAGTAGGTTAAAACAAGTTTTTATTTTAATATCTATTTTATTTTTAGAAAATACCCCTGAACACAGAGAATTTAAAAAACAAGTTTTTATAAATTTTTGAGTTATATTTTGATTTTTAAAAATCATTTAAGTTCCAAAAATGTTATTTATCTTGAAAAATCAACTTAAGTTATCAAATGAACTTAAAATGCTTTGAAATTTTTATGGTGAGTTCTCCGGATCCTAAACAATAATGGAGACAAAAAAATCAAGTCATTTTGTTGTTTGTATTTTTCAAAACTAATTATTTTAGTAATTTAGGGTTTGTATAGATTAGTTGTATTTTGAATGACTTGGCTCATGAAAAATTTTCCCAAAGGCTCTCTAGTCATCTTAAACCTTCCAAAATTTTCTTAGATTTTTCTAAGCAACATGCTAATTTCCATGATTAAGAAAATAATGCTCCTACACTTGAAAAATATGATTCTCTGTCTAGGGACATCCTCTGACTTTGGAAAAATCAGAAGATGTTCCCTAAGATAGAGGCAACAACATGCTAAAATTTCAAGCCATGGTGATACTCTTACATGCATGGAGAATCAAAACATTCAAATCAGTGCTCGATGACTCACATCCGACCAAATAGTTGATGGAAAGACCAGATTGAGAAAGAAAGCTTGATGACTCACATCCAACTCATGAGCTGATCAAAAAGTTATCAATACTTTGGGGAGTAAAGCTCTGTCGGCACTATTTTTTGTGTGGGGTTTGCCCGTAAGAAGCTGTCGGTCATCGGAATTGAAATCCTGTTGNTCAGAGCCAGAGGCTTCATCCCCAAGCTCTTTGAAGTATAACGAAGGTGTGAAGAATCTCTAATTGAGGCTACACCTCTCAGAGCAAAGGTATAACCTCACTCACTCTCCCGAGC